>OZ023264.1:145689450-145919450 GCA_964006375.1 Tillus elongatus | reverse complement strand
AATATGTCTTTTTAATGCAAGCAGTCATCAATTTGATTACCGGTATAACCCATATAGTAGAAACAATGTGCCATATTGTATCAAAATAACTTATTGTTTGAAAATGTACAAAAATTTTTCGACAATAAACTTTAAACGTTGGTTTCCTAGCCAACAAACCTTAAGTTAATAGCAAATTAAGTTATTGGAATTGGAAGCATTTAATGAAAATTTGGTATCAAAACGCACTTACTGCGTCTTGATTTTTTTTACAAACATATTTCGATAAAAAATGCAATCAAATAAGGTTGTAGGGATCACCAACGACTTATGGGCCAGCCGGTGATTATCAAAATAATTTTATAAGGTGCAGCTCAAGACACTATATGATTAACTTATACAATTTTTTCTCGTCTCTTGTATAATAATTATTATATTGAGCTTTACTGTAGAAACGCGTCACCCTGTATATATGTAAACAAATCAAAACTGAACGTAAACCCGGATATGGATTCCAGGGGGTCTAGTTTGCGCTCATTTAAAGAAATCTTTTTAAAATTCTAAAGTCGCGGTCTCCTCATTGACGAATTTTTTGTACGAAAATTAGCTAAAAATTATGGACCGTTAAACCATAAAACTACCGCCAAAGCATCAGAGAGAAAATAACTAACCTGTTGCATATCAGCCCCTTTTGTAAAACTTCGATCCTTTATATGTGTTGATAAAACATAACAAACACTTTTTAGTCCACCCACTAACATTAATAAAGAAATAATTTGCACTTGTATATAAACATTTCCCAAATAACACAAATAATTTGTCGACTCAAACAGATAAACATATAAACAATCTCATACCATACGATAAACGTCAGTTACAGCGTCTAACAGACCTGCGCAATAATATCAAATGTGCCGTTGCCAGGCAACGACATACTAGATCTCATATAAGGCAGATTTGCCATTGTCAATGAAACGCGGTGATATTAAAAATAAATGTTTCAAATTTGAATAGCTCAATTTTCTGTAAACCTAGAAAGCTGAATTTTGGGACATAGTTAGGTCTTTCCCAAAGCAATATGTACACCAAATTTCATCGAAATATCTTTGTAATTTTCGGAGAAAAAATTTTGTTCGAAAGAAAACTCAAAATTTCCCGGAAAACCTTGTCCGATTTTCCTGGCTAACGAACTTATCCAAGCTATTAATAAAAGAAAGGCACTTGCCGAGTTTCATCAAAATCGGTTAATTATTTTTCAAGTTATCGGTTGGATACATACATATATATATATATATATATATATATATATATATATATATATATATATATATATATATATATATATATATATATATATATATACATATTGTATCAAAATAACTTATTGTTTGAAAATGTACAAAAATTTTCCGACAATAAACTTTAAACGTTGGTTTCCTAGCCAACAAACCTTAGGTTAATAGCAAATTGAGTTATTGGAATTGGAAGCATTTAATGAAAATTTGGTATCAAAACGCACTTACTGCGTCTTGATTTTTTTTACAAACATATTTCGATAAAAAATGCAATCAAATAAGGTTGTAGGGATCACCAACGACTTATGAGCCAGCCGGTGATTATCAAAATAATTTTATAAGGTGCAGCTCAAGACACTATATAATTAACTTATACAATTTTTTCTCGTCTCTTGTATAATAATTATTATATTGAGCTTTACTGTAGAAACGCGTCACCCTGTATATATGTAAGCAAATCAAAACTGAACGTAAACCCGGATATGGATTCCAGGGGGGCTAGTTTGCGCTCATTTAAAGAAATCTTTTTAAAATTCGAAAGTCGCGGTCTCCTCATTGACGAATTTTTTGTACGAAAATTAGCTAAAAATTATGGACCGTTAAACCATAAAACTACTGCCAAAGCATCAGAGAGAAAATAACTAACGTGTTGCATATCAGCCCCTTTTGTAAAACTTCGATCCTTTATATGTGTTGATAAAACATAACAAACACTTTTTAGTCCACCCACTAACATTAATAAAGAAATAATTTGCACTTGTATATAAACATTTCCCAAATAACACAAATAATTTGTCGACTCAAACAGATAAACATATAAACAATCTCATACCATACATTAAAAATAAATGTTTCAAATCTGAATAGCTCAATTTTCTGTAAACCTAGAAAGCTGAATTTTGGGACATAGTTAGGTCTTTCCCAAAGCAATATGTACACCAAATTTCATCGAAATATCTTTGTAATTTTCGGAGAAAAAAATTTTGTTCGAAAGAAAACTCAAAATTTTCCCGGAAAACCTTGTCCGATTTTCCTGGCTAACGAACTTATCCAAGCTATTAATAAAAGAAAGGCACTTGCCGAGTTTCATCAAAATCGGTTAATTATTTTTCAAGTTATCGGTTGGATATATATATATATATATATATATATATATATATATATATATATATATATATATATATATATATATATATATATATATATATATATATAAATCGAAACTGACCCCGGATATGGGTTCTAGCGGCCCAAATTCGCGCTCATTTGAAAATTTTTTTGCAAAGTCTCACCATCGATACCTCTCTATTAGTGAATTTTTTTTCATAAAAATTCACTAACAACAATAATGTTTAACAGGCAAGCAACAGCCAAATCGTTTTAAACACATCACGACAATCACTGAAGTTAAGCAATGTTGGACACAGTCGGTAATTGGATGAGTGACTACTTGGCAACAGCGTGTGCTATTGAATGCTCTCGGTAGATAATGGTCAACCACCGTAAATGTATATTTTCAAATTATCAATTATCAACGAAAAGTAAATAATGAGAAGTGGTCTAATGTGGAAACCTTGCTGAACACTAGAGATGGCAGACGTTAAAATAAGAGTCTTGCCCACCAAACTTAACTCTAACAGTTCTTGCTGTAAAATATGAACAAAACCACGAAAGTATAAAATCTCCAATGTTATATATCCTAACTTTTTAAGTAATATGCCCGTTTGTAAGGTTTAATTAAGAACCTCAGTGGTTCAGGGGTAAGAACGTGTGCCTCTGAACCGAAGGGTACTGGGTTTGATCCCGGGGTACTCCTTTCACTTTTTCAGTACAAACTGTAACATTAACATCAACCGAGGTTCTGGCATTGTATTTGAGCAAGTTGCATGTCTGCACGTTCCGCCCTTCGGAGGGGGCGTAAAGCCGTCGGTCCCGTGTCCATGCGATGTTGGGCACGTTAAAGATCCCTACCCTCCTTACAGAAAGACAGGGGTTCGGCGAAATTTCCAGGATAGTGAGGTGAAACTGCTCCCTGGCGTCGGTGATTGGCCATAGTCGCGGAAATAGGCCGACGTTAAAGAAACAAACAAAAAAGTTTCATTATTGCTTCAAAGCTTATGTAACCTTTTCAGCGAATTCTGTGAAATCGATCCTAAAAATTGATTGTGGGAATTGTTATTTGTAGTGTTCCATGATCATTTTAATAAAATTTGACAATTGTCAGCAAAAAAAAGACTTTCGAACCAAGTTTGGAGGTTATATTTACATTTATTTATTGGAATTATTAACTTATTACAATTTCTGACTTTTGATCATATATAATTATTAATATGGATATTCACGACAATACCAGAAGGGTATCGCAAATAGCCGCAGCAATATTGTTGCAATTACTGATAACTGATTCTGTCAATTAAAAAAAAAAGGAAATGAGCGGCAATAATCACAATATAAAGGCAATGTTTCTCAGATGTATTCCTTGCTTAGTACAGTTCAAAAAGCAGGTGTAAGTACTATACCATCTCTAGTGGTATTTAACGATGAGGTTGCTACTGATCCTCATGGTGTAGTTAACCTATTTGCTATTTATTTTAAGACCACTTACAAAGATGTTAACGCTGTCAGTTCATAAAATTTAACACTAAGTTCTACAGCTGATATTAATTGTATAACACTGTCTGAAGAGTAGGGCTCTCCGCTTTGCAGAGCTTAAATGCAGAGAAAGCAGCTGGCTTGGACCAAGTCCCTTCAGTTTTATTTAAAAAAAAAAACTGTGCTATGGCACTTGCCTTTCCTCTGAAAACTATTTTTAAGTTCTCTTTGAGTTCTGGTATATTTCTTGACTTTATTAAACATTCTTGTGGTGTTTTAAATTAGGACATTGGTTTCGCATACAAAATTAAAGATAGGTTTGCATTATATTGACATATCAGATAACGTATCTCAACAATTAAAAAAGTTCGGGACGCAGCAAGTGCGTTATGGTAGTGATTTTTTATTAAATGCTTCAAATGTTAATAACTCAATTTTCTATAAACTTAAAAAGTTGTATTTTGGTATGTAGTAAGGTCTTTCCTAAGGCAACATACCCTTCAAATTTCATTAAAATAACTTTGTAATTTTCGGAGAAATTTTTTTTTCGAAAGAGAACTCAATTTTCTATAAACTTAGAAAGTTGAATTTTGGTACGTAGTAAGGTCCTTCCCAAGGCAATATATCCATCAAATTTCATTAAAATAGCTTTGTAATTTTCGGAGTTTTTTTTTTTTTCGAACGAAAACTCAAAATTTGAATAACTCAATTTTATATAAACTTAGAAAGTTAAATTTTGGTATGTAGTAAGGTCTTTCCTAAGCCAAATACCCACCAAATTTCATTAAAATAACTTTGTAATTCTCGGAGAAAAAGATTTTTTTCGAAAGAAAACTCAAAATCCCCGAAAACCTTGTCCGATTTTTCTGGCTAGCGAACTGATCCAAGCAAAAGGAAGGTACTCACCAAATTTGATCAAAATCGGCCCATTATTTTTTTGAGTTATCAGTGTGATACATACATATATATATATATATATATATATATATATATATATATATATATATATATATATATATATATATATATATATATATATATATATATAAACATATAAAAATTGAAACTGACTCCGGGTATGGGTTCTAGTGGTCCTAGTTCGCGCTCATTTTAAAAAAATTGTTGGAAAGTCTCACCATCAATACCTCTCTATTAGTCAATTTTTTAAAATAAAAATTCACTAAAACAAAATGAACATGCATTGAGATATTCAGGTTTTTTTTTTCATTCCAAATAGGACACTCTGTATGAATGGATCCAGTATCACTGACCGTGCTATTCCGGAAATACAATTTAATAACATTCAATTAGATTAGAAGAGAACCAGAAAAGAGATGAAGTATTTAAGTATTGGAAAGTTTAAGGAAGGAGTAAAAGAAGCATTGTTACCAACTAACATATGTAATTTTTCACAATTAATAGAACTTATTCAAAAACAAAGGAATCACCCACAAAAGTAAAAGTTGTGAACATAAAAAATAATAATTGGATCGATAGTACAATTATTTTATTAATAAAAGAATTTGTGCCTTTACATGTAGAATCTATAAATTTAGATGAATTGAATTTAGTGAAATCCCAACTACAGCATCAGAAGGAGTTAATACAAACAATAAGTGTTCATGTAATTCATACTTCGATAAGTGTTTTTACTTTAACTGTTTGTGTTCTTTTATTAACAGTAGCATGTTTCTGTTTTTGGAAATTTAAAGGCAGAATAACCAGTTCCGCAGCCGAGTCCAAAATCATCAATGAACTTATGAAGACCCACGAAGTTCCCCTGGAGGACATCAATTTCAAGATTTAGGTACCCTAAATCTCATCTGGCAAGGGAGGAGTTACAGCACCCTGTATAATGCTGTACTGATATCACGCATTAGTGTAGCAATAGGATGGAAGCAGTCGTCCACCGCGGAAATACGAAAACCGCTGATTAATTATAGTCAACATAATTATTTAGTTTAAGTTGTTTTATTTTATAATGTTCGCTAAGCATTTTCGAGTTTATATATACATGTAAGATACAATATTATGTTAGAATATATTACGAGTGTTTCAACATTAAACATCGTGTATTTCTCCTTTGTTTTAAAATTATAATTAAACTTGTAATTTGGAAATAAAGTTTTTTTGTTTTGAAGTGCCACAAGGGCATTATCCAAATTCGCGCGCACCCACGCACGCATATATATATATATATATATATATATATATATATATATATATATATATATATAAACATATAGAAATTAAAACTGACCAGATATGTGTTCTAGAGGGCGTAGTCTGTACTGATTTGAAAAAAAAAATTTTTGATTCAAAAGTTGTGATCTCCTCAGTGTTTTTTTTTCAAGACAAAACAGTTTCCAGTTATATAGTATATAGTTTCCAAGGTACTTGACAGTGATATAGTTTAAGTTAACCTCAAAATTAATTGTAGAACTTGTTACCAGTACAAATGTAGCGTTTTGAGTTCTTAAATAAAGAATACTGAAAAGAAAATGTTTGCTTACTTCACCTTGTTTTTTACAAATGCTAAGAATTATTATCATATTACTAAATATTTTTTTAGTTAAAAAAAAGATTAAATAGACTTACCATGTACAATCATTCCGCAATCATCACATTTTTTCCCTTGAAACGTGAAACCCCATAAAAAGTTGCCGCACAACTCACACCAATTTAGACCTTTAAATGTGGTCATCTTGAATAGATGCGGTTTTTCCATCTTTTCCGGAAAATTTGGTCCCAATAGCTGCTTCGATAAGGGAATCTTCTGGGTAAGTTGATCCTTAACATAATTATTGTTCCTAAAAATAAATTCAGATATAAGTTAGGTTGGATTTTAGAGTGAGCGGGCTATCTCAGACCATCCACTAAGACCATAGGTCTATTTAGACAATGGATACACAATTAAAAATATTTGTTAGTGTGAACATACTGGCTATACATTACGACTTCCCATAAGACACATTAAATTAAATAAACATAACATACAAAGTACAACATTCGAATAAAAAATACTAATAACTTAAACCTTAATCTATCGAAATAATAAACATATCTGTAAAAAATATATAGACGTATTCACGAGACACCCCTGACCTGACGAGTTGAGTTAGCTTTGTGTAGTTTGTAGTGTCAATAGATTAGTATTGTTCTTAAGATCGTCGACTACGGTTCACCAGAAGAAGTGACATTAACAAACGAATTAGACCGAGATTAGAATGTGATCGTGAACACGAATATTAAATTGACTCTTTCATTCTTAATTAAATTAGTATAGTAGTAGTGTGTATATATTTGTTCTTGATAATTGTTAATATATTGTGTTTTCACCGAACTCAGGAACATAAGATCTTTTTTATTTGACAATATCAACTCATTTGATAGAGTTATTGTCATTGTATAAATCGTTTCGAATAATGTAAACTGAATTTTTTTTAATTTTTAAAACAATTTCGTAATCTAGTGACTTAGGTTATCCAAATTTCTTCCTAAAATTGATGTAATTTTTGAATACAATATGTATAATCACGAATTGCCTTTTCAACAGGATGGTGCGGCTCCGCATTATCATGTTCTGGTGAGGAAATACTTAAATCAGACATTTCCTGGAAAATGGATCTGTCGGAGGACGGCCATTGAGTGGCCGCTCGGTCTTCAGATCTAACATTAGACTTATTTTGTGGGGCACCTTAAATCCAAAGTTTATGCAACAAAACCCAATGATTTAGAAGATCTGAGAGAGAAAATTATCCAAAAACACAATTTTGTAATCTAGTGAACTAGGTAGTCCAAATTTCTTCATAAAACTTATGTAATTATTAGTAATGTTCCCCTTGCATCAAACAGGAGACAAATTACTGATAAATTTTGGTAAATACATATTTCTTCTTGAATTTGGTCAGGCTGCTCCACATCTGTCAAAACGTATAGTCGGATCTATAATATAATCGTTGTCATGGTTTTTCTCAAGTAATTGCTATGATGTCAATCTTTTGGGTGCTCCCAGTTCTTGAGAAGTTATGAATTTCTTCTACTTGGAAGCCTTTCTCTCTGAGGGTACATGCAAGCAGTCCCCTTACTTCATGATGACACCTATTTTGAAGTAGTGGGTGCAGTACCCGAGCACATGTGCAAGAGTTTCATAAAAGACTGAGGTTGGACACTGTGGCTGGAAACTGAAACAAAAAGCAGAATCACCCCAAAAACCCCAAAAGTAATAACAGAGAGTTATGCGCCAGATAATTATTTCAACAGTGAAGTTGACTTCATTAGTTATTTGTATGGGCAAAATTACCCTATTTATAAACCAAAACTATACACTACATGCACAATAGACCAAGGGCTGCAGTGCTATCGGGACGGCAAAGCCGCAGGAGAGCCCTGAGGTAGAAAAAAAAGTATACACTATAAATGATGTAACCCTGATGGTGCAATACCGGATGATGATGCAATACCGGATGATGCAACACCATATGACTCAATATCAGATGCATCAGTGCCGGATGATGTAAAACCGGGTGACGTAATTCAAGGACTATTGTTGTGTCAGTGGATACGCCCAACCGGTTGTGTCGATGTTGAAAGCAACCATGGATTATTTCGTGCTATTTCAAAACGTGCTGAATTGGCTGGACCCATGTCTGAATTCATCAAATTCTGTGGATTCACCTTGCGGATTTCCAAACTTTCCAAAGCATCTAACTTGCGATAGTCTGTGGTTGCCTTCAACAACTTAAGATTACTATCACCTACCTTATGTCCCAAGTCGATATGTTAGGCAACCCTAGATTTTTCTACTCTACTGAATCTGAAATGACCTATGTGCTCTTTGAATCTTGTTGTTATTGATCTTCGTGTTTGCCCAATATAGATTTTCTCGTAATTATTACAAGATATTTGATAAATGCCCGATTTTTGTTGGAAGTCAATAGTATCTTTCGGGCCACCCAAAAGGTTCTTCAAATTATCAACTTTATAAACAGCTCTACAGAACAATGACCAATTACCCTTTCTTGATACTCTGGTCATCAAAAATATAGATAGGTTAGAATTTGACATTTATAGGAAAGAAAATTCTACAGATCACTTCATACCATCAGATTCAAATCATCCTTTCGGACACAAAGTCTCGAGTTTGAACTTTCTTGTTCGGAGGTTACTTAATTGCGAGAAAATCTGTATTGGGCAAATGCGGAGATCAATAACAAGATCAAAGAGCACATAGCTCATTTCACATTCAATAGAGCTGAAAAATCGTACGTTGCCCAACATATGATTGACTCGGGACATAAGGTAGGCGATAGTAATCTAGTTGTGGAAGGCAACCACAGATTATCGCAAGTTAGATGCTTTGGAAAGTTTGGAAATCCGGAAGATGAATCCACAGAATTTCATGAATTCAGACATGGGTCCGGTCAATTCAGCACTTTTTGAAATAGCACAAAATAATCCATGGTTGCTTTCATGATCGACAAAACCAGTTGGGCGTATCCGCTGACACAACGATAGTCATTGAATTACGTCACCCAGTTATGTCATCCGGTATTATGTCATCCGCTGTTACATCATCCGGTACTGAAGCATCTGATATTGCATTATACATTGTTGCATCGTCCGCTATTGCATCATCGTCCAGTATTGCATCATCGGGATTACATCCTTTTTAGTGTATAGTTTACGTATATAAATAGGATAATTTTGCCCATACAAATAGTTTAGCGACAGCTACTGATGAAGACAACTTCGTTGTCGAAATACATATCTAGCGCATAACTCTGTTATTATTTTTATGGCTTTTGTGATTCTGGTTTTGTTTCAAGAGTTTCATACTTGTTCCAGTGTCTGTACCGGGATGTGTCGATACTGAGACCAGGAATACTATAAACAGGCGCCACATTTCGGTCAATGCTTGCAATGTATACATTCCTAAACGTCACATGGTATGGGATAGACATGATCAAATACTCAATGAAAGGCTTCTGTTACAGACAGTAAATAATTTACTGTCTGGAACAGAAGCCTTTCATTGAGTATTTGATCTTGCAATGTATAGTATAATATATGTGATTGTAGCCTGTGTACGAGGAAGATGGCAGTAATACAATGAGACAAATATGCTGGTGAGATAGAGATGGGGAATTGTCAGCTGACATAAGCTTTATTGAAAAAAATATCTAATGTTGTTTATACAATTGAATGTCAAATGACTGTCAAACACTGTCAGTCCTTGCTGGGTGACATAAATGACAACATTTTAGATGTTTGTTGGCTTACCTATCTAATTGTGGATCCTTGATTTAGATATAAACGAAAAGCAATAAATTAATAAATTGATTAAACTAACTTGTTATTTTCCTTGGACAATGCCCTCAGTTTCCTTTTGTTCAACGTCATGTACGGACTTTCTTGATAGTTAGCTGTGGAAAGACGCTGTAAAATCAATGGAGCCTTCAATTCCAGATACAGTGTCACTAGTCCATCAGCAACAAGTGACCTTACACAATCGTAACGTTTTTCTCTTACATATAGGCCTGAAGTTGGATCAAAAAAGAGTTTATAATGATGTATCCTGTCATTAAATCTGCAAAACAGAAAATAAAATACAACATTAACTAAGCTCTTTATCCGTATAAAACATAAAAGTAGCAATGTCTATCAGTTTTCACACTTGACTGACACTTATGTCATTTATGTCTTGTGCAAAAACACATTAAAAAAGAATAGAGGAAATACCAGATGGAAATTGAATAACATACACATAAACTAAAAGATACAGAAGAACTGAAAAAAGTTTAATCATTTTATTTATTTACTGGGATGTTGAACACACGAAGTTTAGCAACATCTGGCACAGTCAGTACTTGGATGGGTGACCACCTGGGAATATATGTGCTGTTGAATACCCTCGAAAGGAAATGGTGAACCAGAGACTATACAGGATATTATACTGCGAAGTTAGTAGAAAGGGGCTACTGATCAAAAACAAGAATAACGTGTGATATATGTATGTATGTATGTATGTATGTTTGTATGTATGTATGTATGTATGTATGTATATATGTATCTATGTAGGGGAAAACAGACAGGGACCTAATCAGTGAAGCAAACATCAAAAGTGCTCTAATTAGTATTTTCGAAGAGCGGAAATCAATTCGCATTGCCGCTGAATGTTATGACATAAAAAGAACAACTTTACATGGCAGGATTAAAAAGATCTTAGAAACGTCCTCGAAACAGCAGTTTTTAGCAATGAACTCACGTGATTCTGGTAATGAAGCTAGCGATGACGAATTGAAATATTCAAGTAAATATACGGCATAACAAGTATTAACAAAAGACGAGGAAAAAATGTTAGAAAAATATATTAAAAGGAGTTCCGAAATAAATCACGGTTTAACTTATCGAAAAATACAAATCAGTATGGTGCAGTTTTGCCACATTGCAAAATTCCAGATTCCTGGAAGGAAGCTGGATACGCTGGTAAAGACTGGCTTCGAGGATTTATGTTGCATCACAGAGAGCTTGCATTATGGAAACCAGAAAGCACAAGCCTTTCAAGAGCTACGGGATTTAATAAACATAGGGTTAATGAATTTTTTAGAAACTACACTTCTGTGTTAAACAAATATCATTTCACAGCAGAGAATAGATATAATCTTGATGAGACTGGTTGCACAACAGTAATGGGGTCCGTCAGAGTTGTTTCTACCACTGGAAAGCATCAAGTTGCTCAAGTGGCTTCCGCAGAACGAGGTGAACTTGTTACGTTCGTAGGAATAGTAAATGCTGCAGGTCGTGCACTTCCACCTGTGTAGCTATTACCCAGAATGAGACATGTAGAAGAATATTTAATTGAAGCTCCAGTGTCCAGTATTACTCTAGGGAATAAAAGTGGTTGGATGACCTCCGAACTTTTCCCAGAAGTACTCAAACACATTATTAAGCATAAGAATTACACGAAAGAGAAACCAATACTCTTCTTAATAGATAACCACGAAAGTTACACTTCAGTAAATGCTATTATATTTTGCAGAGGAAATGGCATTTGCCTTTTGTCATTTCCGCCACACACCACCCACAAACTTCAACCTTTGGACGTGGGTGTGTTTGGCCCATTCAAGGCAAAATGTGCAACTGCATATGATGACTGGTTAAGACGATAACAGTGAAAAACATTTCGCAGTTAACAAAGCCAGCATTTTTAAGTGCTTTTACCCCTTCAAACGTAACAAATTCTTTTAAAAAGCCAGGACTTTGGCCTTTAAATAGACTCACGTTCACTGATAAAGACTTTCTACCTGGTTATGTGACTGACAGACCTCTAGAAGAGATGAGAGATCAATCAGAAACTTCCACAACACAACAAGATGTAACAGCAAATGAAGAAAATGCAGTGTTCGATTGTCTTCCATCTACAACTACTACGTCAAATCCAGTGTCCAAGCCAACACCTGATCAAATATGGCCATACTCCAAAGTTCCAAACTGTATGTGAACTACAAAGAAAAGACAAGGTAAATCAAGAATATATACTGACAGCAGTGAAAAGTCGCGTTTAGAAGAAATGGAGAAAGAAAAAGAAAGAAAAAAAAACTCTGAACGCAGCAAGTGCGTTATGGTAGTGAATTTTCATTAAAATGTTTTTTATAACAAATATATCTTTTTTTTTTTAAAGAAAAGCAGGCATCAAATTTGGTTACCAGTATAACCTCTATAGTGGGAACAATGTACCACATTTTATCAAAATAACTTTGTTGTTGGAAAAAGGGCAAATATTTTTCGAAAGCTAACTTAAAATATCCCCGAAAAACTGGCCCGATTTTCCTGGCCAACGAACTTCCTCAAGGTATTTAGCCCCTACCAAGTTATAATTATTTACAAAAAGCTTTTCGACAAAACTTACAAAAAAAATTGTAAACAACTTTTTTGTGAAAATCCAAAAACATTTTTTTTACAATAACTTATTAAACATTAGTAATTACCAAAATTTTACAAAAATTTCACAAACAATGATTTCTACATAAACAAATAAAGTTCGCTACCATAACGCACTTGCTGCGTCCAGAATTTTTTTCTTACAAACATGCATTATATTTCGATGGAAAATGCAAAAATGCAATAACATAAGGCGTGCTTGATTTAAAAAAAAAAAAATTGTATCACCAACAACTTATGAACCACCCTGTGATTGTAGAAATATTTTTTAAGATGTAGCTCAAGACACCCTATAATTAATATATACAAATTTTTTTCATATCTTGTATAATAACGGATATATTGAGCTTTATTGATTTTTATGAAAATTCGACAAAAATTATATACCGTTAAACGATAAACTCTATAGCTAAGACTACTGCCAAGCATCAGAGAAAGGGTCTATTTGAAATGAATTTTCTGGAAATATTTTAGTAAAATGAAGGGCAATGACGGTTGAAACTAAGACTTCAGGGTTTGTAAAACATCCTTCTTGAGACATTTTATTTGCATAGCCCGTATTAGATTCAAGTTCTTTGCCTAAATGTTGCCAATTTTGACATTTTAAATCGCAACTTTGACGTTTTGAGGAAAACCCTAATTTATTTTTCTTTAATTGCCTATAACTTTTTTGTCTTTGAGCTACAGGGCTAAATTTTGGTGGGTAACTTACGTATAAGAACGTAAACCCGTGTACCAAATTTGGTTGCCCTTACTTTGTTAATTCCGGAGATATAATTTTTTTTCGAAAGAAAATACAAAATTTTCCGGGAAAACCTTGGCAGATTTTCTGGCTAACGAACTTATCCAAGCCATTTGCAAAAGGAATTTATTCACCAAATTTAATCAAAATCGGTCAATTATTTTTTGAGTTATCGGTGTGATACATATATATATATATATATATATATATATATATATATATATATATATATATATATATATATATAAACATATAAAAATTGAAACTGACCCCGGATATGTGTTCTGGAGGGCCTAATTAGCGCTCATTTGAAGAAATTTTTTCAAAATTCAAAAGTCGAGATCTCCTCATTAGTGAATTTTTTTTAAGAAAATTCACTAAAATTGGAAGAAAGGAATAAGAGAAACGTGATAAAACAGCTTTTTCCCCAACAAGAAACCAGAAGAAAAAAACTGCACCAACAGAGAGCTCAAGTGACTCGGATGTTTCTCTACATTATGTCACCTCACGCAGTAGTTGCTGTGAAGAGTTAGAAGAAATCAGTGAAAATGCATTGGATGAAAAAGAAATTAAAATTGGAGATTTCGTATTGGTTAAATTTCCAACGAAATCATCAGTTCATTATATAGGTGAAGTGCAGGGAAGAGATTTGACGACCTTTACAATTAAATTCTTGCGAAGGGAAGGTTGCAGTCATACATTTATTTTTCCGACAGAAGATGTTAGCGAGATTGAAGTAGATGACATTGTTGTGAAACTGCAAAAACCTACCCTAAATGGCACTGTAAGAACCTCTTCAATACTCAGCTTCAATTATAATATGTCAAATTAAAATGTCATTTTTGGTCTCGTACAAAATTTACAATTTCGGCAAAAATATGGGCAGTTGAGAAAGATTTGCAGTTGGAAAAGTATTATGGGGAGATCAGTAATAATTGTAAATGGAGGTATCAGGTGAAGCATTAGGAGAACGAAATGGAAGAGAAAATAATTTTTTTGGAATGTCAAAATTTTAAGGTTGCTGAATTTGGAGTGTTGTCAAGCAGTTTTAGATGCAACTATGTATTTAAAATTATGTTAATATTCACCACAAATTTTAGACTTATTGAATAAACATGTTGTGTGATTTTAAGCAATAAAGATAATAAGGTAATAACATGATATTATTGTAAGATAATTTGTATGTAATACACGAACTTACTGATTAGGTGCTTACTTGATATTTTATTTATTTTCACCATATGGTGAATGTACGCCACCCCTATGACACATGTACCCCACCAGTGGGGTGCATTCAGCCATTTTGCAATTTTTAAAATTTATATTGTAAAATAAAAATCAATTATTATAAGTTAATTAAAATTACTCCTAGAAAGTACATAAATACTATATATTTGATTACTAAAAAAATATTGATGGAAAATGCATGAATGCCTGTAAAAACTGACTTTTAAAAAAAGTGGCTGAATGTACCCCACTCTCCCCTATATATATATATATATATATATATATATATATATATATATATATATATATAGGGTAAACGATACAGTTATTGGCCATTTGTACGAATATTAAGGTTACAGCGCTCCTTCTTGTATATTAATCAACTAGGAAAACTGTAGTCGCACAGTATAATATAAGATATATTATTTTTGATGATAACATACTTTTTTTTGACTTAAACTGTTCAAAAAAGAATAAAAAATTCTAAATTGTTGACCAACTCATAAAAGTAGTGATTGGCCATAGGCATATAGTGATTGGCCTAACATCTCTTACAGTGATTGTCATACCCTTCGATGTCAGCTGTAAACAATTAATTTTCTATGGGAATAATAAACAAACATCATGCAACAATTTATTTTTCAATTAATGGAAATTTTTAAGCACGATTTACAATGAAATATAGTAGAGTTTGATTTATGTAAATTCATTTTCCTTATACAATTCAGATGAAAAGCTCTGGTGCAGGATTTACATTTTATACCAATATTTGATTCATTCATATTGTTGGTGCAAGTAAAACATAAGCCGTTAATTTTTCTCACATTATCTTCTAAGCTCAAACCACAAGTCTCTTGTGCATTCTCTAACCTAACATTGGATAAAATATGTATCCTTGAACTTGTACCATCTTGAGAACTGTATTCATTCTTGGTGTCACTGCTACCAAAAAGATGTTTGGTGGCTTGTTGTATTCTTAAAAGTTGGTATTGTTGGCTGCCCGATGTGTTCTCTTCATCATCAAACTCACGTCCTATGTTTTCCCTATTTCTTATATTTTCATTCACATCGTCATGTGGATTTGACGCTTCTGATCTACATTTGTTTTTACTCTTAAAATATTGCTTTTTAACATTTTTGTTTTCTAATTTCTTGAAGTTCTCTGCTGTTTTCCTCAATTTATTCTCAAGCCTTTTAACTTTCCTCTCTTCTTTCTCAGTTTCTTTCTCTTTTTTAGTTTGTTCCTTATCACTCATGATTTTCTTCCATTGAGTTGATGTTAAGACAAACGGAAGTCTTTCGCTTTGCCTCTTACCCTTTCTCGCAGGAGTTTGAGGCCACTGTAAGAATGTATCAAGACTTACATCTGCTGAAGTATTTTCAGTATCTACAGAGGCCATGGTTAAATGGTCTATCTTATATAAACAGGAGTCCGTTGTAGGGCATATTCCGGAAGCATTATGATCACTCACAAGTTTTCCAGATTGACATGGTTGTGTTAGTTGAAAAATGTCACCGTTATAATCTTCGAAAACAATTGGTATTTCTTCTATATTGATATTTCTCAAGATAAGGGTTGAGTCATTGTTTTCCAAATAGGTATCGAGGTTTGCTGCGCTGGTTGATTTTAGCCTAGCACTAATATCAAGTCCGTCTGTGCTTTCTCTGGCTATTGGTGATGCATGAGTTTCCTGTGACAATTCATTAGGATTGATATGTGTGGGATTTATTTCTTCTACCGATACTTCAGAAATGTCTTCTTTTGGTTTGAATCTCTTCCACATACTGTACAGCATACCGAATTCTTCTGAATGGTTGTTGATGCAATGCTGTCCTTTTTGAAATTCATTAATATAATTTTCACCAACAATTTCTTTAAATGCTGGATACGACAGGACGTAATTTTTTTTCAAACCAGTTTGTTCGACTTTAGCAGCTCCCAAACATTTTGTGACGTCTATCGCATTTGGATTCCATGGGTACAAGCCACAAGCTTTAAACCCATTTTGGATGATAGTTGACTTTGCAACGTTTTTGATAACATTTTCAAGAACTGTTGCAAAGTGCTCTTTGCTTAATGTTTCATTGGTATGGTCGCGTCTCCACTCAACTACTGCCTTCTTCCAACCATTTTTTATCGGTTTGAAGGCTGCCACATCAGCAGGCTGAAGAATTCGTGTGGCATTGGGATAAAGGCAAATCAGTATAATTTCCAGTTGACTACAAAGTTCACTTAGTTGATAGGTTAAGTGTGTGCTGTGCCCGTCTACAAAGAGAATGATGGGAAATTTCACATTATGTTTTTTTAAATAGGGGTGCAGTACGTTTGAAATATATTCATAAAATATCTCAGCACGCACCCACCCAGAATCACTCAAGCCAACTCCCCATTCATCAGGAACTGATTTAGCGATATTAGCAGGCAACCGTTTATAAGGGTAAATCACCATTGGTGGTGTAACTTTACCAGATGCAGTGAAAGTAAACATTACTGTAATTGCTGTTTTGGACGGCGCGTGTTCAACCTCATAAACATTTCTGCTTCCTCTTGGAGCAAGAACTTTTGTATTTTTCGGACACAAGTTAAAACATGTCTCATCTCCGTTGAGTATTCGTTCTGGGTCTTTTAATATGCCTTCCAGATCTTTTGACTTTAGATAATCATAAATGTTACCAAACCACTTTTTAAGGTCTGATACTGAAATGGTTGCACTTGCGGCAGTA
This sequence comes from Tillus elongatus, assembly GCA_964006375.1. Classification (NCBI taxonomy): domain Eukaryota; kingdom Metazoa; phylum Arthropoda; class Insecta; order Coleoptera; family Cleridae; genus Tillus; species Tillus elongatus. Next base: position 145,901,948 of record OZ023264.1, on the reverse strand, counting down.
ACTGCCTCAGATATACGTATTGTTACCTCTGGATGACGACGAAGAAAGGCTTTGTACCAACCATCTCCTGGATGATTTCTTATAAATGGATTGGGACGTGGATTTTTCTCTAAGAATAACCTTACTGATTCTTGCAAGTCCTCTTTGCGACGAGGAAATCCTTTCTTGTGGTTCTCGAATACCCATTTAACCAGAAGTTCTTCTTCATTGGGTGTGAGAATAGGATTCGGACCTAAATTTGACTTGATAAATTTGGTACTTCTCCTGAATTGCAGGGTTGCTCTTGGAACCTTAAAATATCTTGCTGCTTCTCTGATTGAGGTTCCTTTCTTGATTAGTTCAAGAGCTTTTTCAATATCCTGATCACAATATTTTTTTGTATATTTGTCACCCACTCTGACTTTTGGCATCTTTTGTAAACCTACAAATATACAAGTAATATAGTGATTGGCCAGTAAAGATGTCAGAGATTGGCACCTGGCCAACGACTGTTTAAAGAAGGTTTAAAGTCTGTATTCCCTCGAAAAGCATTTGAGATTAATGAAACAATTTATTTAGTTGAAGTTTTATTGTAAAACTACCCGTTAATATATATTACAGTCATTGGCAGGAGTGGCCAATAACTGAATTTATTGTAAATGTCGTGTATAGTGATTGGCCTGCTTAAATTTCATAAGTAATTTTAGGTTAGAGACATATAAACAGTTTTTTCGAACACCCTAACTTCAAATTATAGTCCCTATACTGTTATAATCATTTGTTCCAAGCATACGAATAAAATAATCACTTACCTGATACACAGTGACGCTAAGCAAATGCACAAGCAACGTGCTGAATATGGAATAACTTCAAACAGGCACAAGGAAAAGACCGCCAACGACATTCACCGCTGCCAACATATCAAAGTACTGTGATCAAAGCAACAAACGGTGTTGTCACTTTGAACTGAAACAATCACATTTCGCTTAAAACGACGACAATGCTTGTTATTTTAAAAGAAAGTCGAATGGCCAATCACTGTAAGTATATTTTATAGTGGCCAATAACTGTATCGTTTACCCTATATATATATATATATATATATATATATATATATATATATATATATATATATATATATATATATATATATATATATATATATATATATATTTCTAACTTAAATAGCATCTCTCATCTTGAAAAATTCATAGTAAATAACTTTTAGTTAACCAAATAAACTAATTTAGAACTTCATGAACACAAATGCTATGAAACCATTTAAAATTTAAATTTAGTCTCACACAATTAAATAATTTTATTCATTGGAAAAAGTATCTTATACCTACAACAGTGCAAGCTGCATAACACATTTGTCTGTGATGGATCATATAACCTGATGATAGCCAATAAACTTATGAAATATGAAATATAAAACAAAATTTCAACTTACTTGAGACTTAAAGTATGAAATTGACCTGTTCTAGCAGCAGTTCGGCTACTCCTTACGAGGTAGGCCCCATTTGGTTTTGTACTAAGTAAATGAGCTGCCTGTGAATAAGTGATTGCCCCATGATAATCTCTTCCGAGGAATGGTGGCAAATCTGGCGGTACCCTTTCACTAATCACAGGTATCGGAATAGGGGCTTCTAACTGCATTCTGTACACTACAATTCAAAATTAATGTCACTAATTTTTGCATCTGCTCGACTGCGCTTTTTTTGTGTATCAGTAAAATAAAATAAAAACACACAGAAATAACAGAAGGTAAACATAAACGCAAAACGTACATGTTATCATATCAAGGGAAGGAGGGTAAAGTGAATTACAGGGAGTCTCCATCTCAAGCTTAGTTACCGAGAATACACCGAGACGGACCATAATAATGTAATTGAAATAACTTAAAAGTGAGTTGATTAAACATGCTATTTAGGCAATTAGGTTAAGTTTCTTACAGTCGTTCTTCCATACTGTATGAAACGGTGACTCTGGATCGTTTACCATAATAATAATCTTATCGTCTAAGTAAACATTACAACTGAAGTTTAATGGTTCTGACAATAATAAGGAAATAACGTGGTTCCTGATTTTAGACTGCACATCGCTTGAATTTATAAAAAGTAGATACTAATCGTTTATTAGGAATTGTGACAGATGCAGCAGGTCCAGAACCCAGATGCGAAACGCATGACAGATAATTTACTTTCATAATAAAGAGGGAATTCCATTCTGTAAATTCATCATCATCCTTGCATTTTCATAAATTCCAGTGAATTCGCTATAGTTATACTAACTATGAAGTTGCTTATCAGTTTTATTATCCTTTACTCATTCCGATAAGCTTATAAAATTAAAAACAAATACTTAATACTTAGTAGGTAGTTCTTAATAATCACTCAGTAGCGGCTAGTCAAGGTTTTACAACACTTTTAATAAATTTACTACATTCTACATTGGCTACAATGAAAGGACTCGTTTCAAAATACAGGATAATATGATATGCTGTGGTAAGTGGTACAGGGTATAGTGGCTGTATAAAGATATGTCCAGTTTCACAAAGCCCAATTAAGTATTTAACGGCCGGTTAGTTAATCATTGCTTAATACAACCAATCACAACTTCAAAATATTTGGTTGTGATGGCAAAAATCCAGTTTCACAAAGGTCGATTAAATATTTAAAGGCCGGATAGTTAATCAAAGCTTGAGACGACCAATCACAGCTTCAAAATATTTGGCTGTCATGGCAAAACCCGAATCATAGTATGTGTTTGGTGATTTTAAGCCTTGATTAACTAACCAGCCGTTAAAGTTGAATGGAGCTTTGTGAAACTGGGCATCAGTCTACGATTGGTCATCTGAAGCCTTGATTAACTAACCGGCCGTTAAATATTTAATCGAGCTTTGTGAAACTAGGCATTAGCCATTTTGTAGTTAGGGTACAGCATAATAAACTATGCTGTGATTAGGGGTCGTCATTGCACACTGTAAAATTAACATTCACTGTGGCTGTGGTAGTGCATTTCAACGAGTTGAATACCTGCACCACAGCATCAGAATAGTTTCTTATCTTGTGACTGAACGTTCGCTCTTCGAAATTATAGGCGTAAAGTCGTTGGTCATATCTTGTACCATGCGATGCTGGACATCTTAAAAGTATGTCTATTCTTCTTACAAAAGCGAGTGTTTAGGCAAAATTTTCAGGATGGTGCTGGGCGGAAATAAGTTAACGTTAACAAACCACAAATGCAGATGCAAAAAGTTAAAGGAAATTTCTAATTTTAATTAAATAATATTAAGACGAAGTTATATTTTACATGTAGTTATTAGGATTTCACTATTACTGTTGCATAAGAGATATTAGGTAACGGACTTGAATATACAATAGACAATTTGCATGTTTTTTTCTTATCACATGTGATAGAGATCCCACAAAGATGGTTTTGTAAATAATTTTTTCATTAAGATACTACAAAAATACCGATGCAAAAAAATATTTGAAAATGCGAATTTCATAATTGATTTCAAACACGACACTTCTGCCGCCATGATCTGTGACGTCGCGGGACAGTACAATAGTCAACGATGAACTTGCTTCTCTGTGTTTACATCCTGTGTTGCAAGTTATTGATTGAATATTCCCTTCTGCACGTGATTTTATTTAATAATATGGAAAATAAAGCTTATATAAATACCATATAGTACGAATGTGTACAAATACGACTATAAAAACTTCAGTGAAACAATTTTTTTATTGTTCCAAAAGTGGCTCAAATTAGAAAGCTATGGTGCCAAGTTATAAAGAGAGATGAAAGGAAAAATCCACAATTATCTGAGAAAACCGCCTTATATTGTTGTGAAGACCATTTTAATGTAAGTACCTTCTTATTTTCTCAGTGAATATTAGTGATATAAGGTTAAAATTATTAACATACGTTATTAAGTTAGGTTGTAATTTCCATGTGGTCAAGGTATGTTTATCTATACATATTAACTATTAACATTTCACACCTGGGCTTAGTAACTAATCTATACACAATGTCTGGAGAGAAACAGTTACAAACCACAATATTTATAATTTTTTCATCTCTGAATTGTATCGCTTACTGCTCAAAGAAAAACTAAATAACCTCCCAAGCTCAAACTCGAGATTTTGTGACCAAAAGTATGATTTAAATCTGATGGTAGCTTGCAATTTGTAACGGTTTCTCTTCGGGCATTGTGTATAGATTAGTTACTAAGCATAGGTGGAAAATGTCGATAAGCAACATTACAGTCTGAATCCGATGAGCCACTCAAAAAGTTCGCTGTACTTCCTTTCTATCCTTTTCTTACAAAAGGGTTCGAGAAAATATTGAAAGGTAATGACTTGAGAGTTGTTTATAAAGTTGATAATTTGAAGAACATTTTGGGTGGGCCAAAGGATACTATATTGACTTCCGACAAAAATCGGGGATTTATCAAATATCTTGTAATAATTGCAAGAAAATCTGTATTGGGCAAACGCGCTTAATTTTTACGCTTCGTCGCTTGCGCTTGTTATGTAGCGTTGTTTACATTTTACTAACTGACTTTTAACCAACCTCACATATTTAAAAAAATAATATAAACATTGAAAATAAATATTAGACTATATGCTTATAAATAAAAATTGAAAGTTAATAACTTAAATCAATAGAATTTTGTGTAAAATAGAAAATCAGTAGGTATATCACTCAATCATAATCTATATAAAGCTGTGTTAACGCTTGGTTTTTAATATTTCCTAATTAAGCCACCAAAACAGGACCCTGTTAGAAATTATTATTATTCGCTAACATGGGAAAAATAACTAATGCATTTTGTACTAAAAGTATCAGTATTACATTCTTTGTCTCCGTGTGGAATAGGTGATATTTTTTAGGCCCGTTGTATGCAATTTTGTGCCACGAGAGTTAAAGTTCTTTACAATTATCAAACCCTGGTTACAACATGAGAAGGCTATCGTTAGCTAAGTTAATAGGTCCATCATTTTTATTATCGATGATTTCGCAGATTAGTTGATCAATATTTTTTAATAACGAACAGTTTAAAGAGTACTTCTCATATTGTATGTTTTAAACAGGTACAGTCTCCCGCTTAAAGTTAGACATACCTACGTTTGTTAACCTCCAAACCTACAATGCGGAATTTACAAGGTGCTTGCTTGCGGTTGGCCGGATTTCCGTGTAGTCTTGTACAAAAGGAATGTTTAGCATAAAGTATATGCACAGCATATAGTCTACGCACGATAAAGATGGTAGCGATATAATGAAGCAAATAAGTTGTTGAGACAGAGGCAGGAAATTGTCATCCAGCTGTCCAGTTGACGTAAACGACAGAGATAAAAATATCTAATGTTGTTTATACATCGTTATTTGTATCATGGTTTATACACTCAAATCTCAAATGACTTAGTACTGTCCGTCATTATCTAGGCAATATAAACTATAAACGTCCACATTTTAGACGGTTATCGGCCTACCAGTTGTAGGCAATTTTGTATCCGTGGCCAAAATGAACGTTTTTCGTTCTTTGTTTCATGCCTATATTCGATCTAAATAATTTGTTGTATCCTTATACCTTTAGGTATACTTTGGAAAATTCAGTTCTGTCCCTTTTGGATTTGGAATTCACGAGCCGACGCTGTAGATAATACTAATTTAATTTGTAGAAGCTTGCACGAAGTTTGAATAATCCAATAACTCAATGATTTCTGGTTAGTCAATGACTCCATTATACATTTTGATTTTGTTGATCTAGTAATTAAAATAAACGCAGCTATGATACAATTTTAAATTACTGTTGTAACAATAATAATATCTTCTACTGTGTTTGATAACTATTTTCAAGTCTAAAATATGACACAATAATTATTAGTTTAGTCAATGATGAAATTATTGAATAATCTTATAGAATAGAATAGAAAAGAACTTTATTTAGCATTCAACCAATAAACAATTTATAAATACTGTAATATTAAAAAAACAATAACCAATACTACCTAGATAGACACAAATATTTATACTACATTAAAATTACTAAATATCATATTATAATGAATCTTAATCTAAATCAATCAAATCTAGTAGTTTTTTCTTGTCATTGTTAGAATTATTCACTTCGACTGGTTAAAGCAGTTATTTCCTCAATAAAAAATTGAGTTTTGAGTTGCCGTTCTGTTAACAGTGTTCCTATGAAAATTTAAATTTGTTCTTGTGAAATGATTGCGGCCATTGGTATCTCAACCGATTCAGGAAATATTCTTGACTCATCCCTTTACTAATTTAAAAATAAAAATCATTGTCTGCATTTCAACAAGCCTCGTCACTAATAACCATTGATAGGTATATAGTCAATGTACTTTTCGATAGATATTTTGATTTTTGATTTTGTTGATCTGGCAATTAAAATAAACCAAACTATGAGACAATTTTAAATTCCTGTTCTAACAATTATATTATGTTCTAATGTGTTTGATAACTATTTTTAAGCTTAAATTATGACACAAATACTAGTTTACTCAATGACAACATTATTGAATAATCTTATAGTCAATGTACTTTTCGATAAAGATATCTCTTCACATCTATGGGCCAAACAGAACCAGATTATTTAATATAATTATTAATAATTGTCACTGCAATTAAGCAAAGATTGAAAATATATGCTTAACAGATATATGTACAATTTAAAAAGCATAGTTTATTAAAAAAACAATGTTAGGTTCAAACAGGGTTGTTGTGACCATTGCTTAGCTAGAAATAAATAAGTTGTTTTATAAAATTTAAATAGTATTTGAGTCAATGGTATTATTATTGATCCTTACAGGTTCCTTGAATGACGCCAGCCGTGGTTCAACCTGTCAAAAACCAGAGAGGACAACTCATTATCAAGGTGGGGTGGGGATAGAAATGGCAGTCGAAATGTTTATGTCAGATTTTGTGAGTGGCAAGTGATTACTTTCCTTATAATGCAAATTTAGTGTAATCCTAACAAAATATGTATTATTTACGCGATGTGAAAGTGTAATTCTTAAATTAGCCTTTAATTTAATTAGTTAATTAATGTGCAAAATGGCTTCTGGTGATACAATTGAAACTATTGAAGTTGTAGAACCTTCCTTACAGCTAAATGCGAATAGTACCAAAGAACCAGCCGCTGTTTTAGAATATTCCGGTGAAACTGAAGGTAAATATATTTCTGTCACAGATTCTCCTTAAATTATATCTTCTGTGGATGTATCCCGTTACTATCCAGTGAAATCCAAATATGAGACCTGATTTAGGGTACTCTTCTGAGTTTTGAGGTCATGAATCATAATCTCATGCACAAATAGAAATTAATTTGTTTCTTTTTTCTCTGATGACTTAATCAAATGGGTTTCTTACGTTAATCGCTGATTGTTACCTTTTACAACTACCTGATTTATCCATTTTCTTTAATGTATTTACATCATCACAATTACTATCTTGTGGGGAAGACAATTTCATGTTTTAACTGTTTGTTTCCTTTCAGATAAGGACAATACATCAGTATTAAGCAAAGCTATTCAGGATGTAAGTATATTTAACAGTTTCTTATTTAGTTGTTTATTTACAGTGTATTTTTATTGGTGGGGTCGATATTTAAATGAAGAGAATTGTTTAAATGATTGAATGAATTAAATTGCAAATAAACCTAATGAATGTTGGTTGGGTAAAATAGTTTTACCTGCCAGCCCCACATGCTTTGATACAATTTAACATGTATCAGTTTTCTAGGCTGCAAAATACAAACATTTAATAAATAAATTGCTCAATTGGGTTGCTCTAAATTGTTGTAATCATGTAACACAGATGTTTGCATTTTTAGTCATATAAGGCTAAAAGAGGTCACCAAACCAAATTATTTTGTGTGATATATAGAATTTATTTAATTTTATAGGCAATAAAGTTGTTAACTGTTAAAAAGTTTTAAAAGTACAGCTTATCAAATATAAGAAGATACTTATGAATGACACTTGCTGCACAGAACAACTAGCAAGAACACGTTCAGAATAAAGTAGATGGGTTGTGTGCTTGCTTAGGGAACTGTCAACTTAACCTCAACTACATATTAAAGTGATTATATTAGAATATGGCCTAAAAACAAAAAAGTTAAACAATGTGGTATATTTCATTTTAATAACCTTTTAATAATAAACAAAATTAAAACGTTTCGATTTGCAACAAAAACGTGTATTTTTGCACTTCAGGTTATGTCTGTTGTTTCGTTGACATATTTGATGCCCATAGGCGGTGTTGTCAGGTCCAGAAGGTCAGGTCGGCAGGATTGTGTGTAAAAAGCATTTTAGAGCTTTTATTTCATTAAAACGAGGATTAAATATTAAATGTGGTAACACTGCTGAAAATTGACAGTTCGAAACATGCAAATCGTGCATTCTTGAGAACTTCATATCTCAATTAATCTGTTATTAATGGATTTTCCGTAATTTTTTTTCAAATTATTACTCTACTTTTTTTCTTCCCTCAGGGCTCGTCCGCGTCTTTGCCGCCTCCATATCACTGCAACCTTTGGCTTATTTTGCATATTACTCTACGTTACATACACTTTCTTCTGGTGTGCGCTGTTTTGGTAATTACCGGTTGCGGTTAAGTCGACCATACTCCTTGCTTATCTGCCAATGTAGGTGCTAAAATATAATTCGAGGCAAAACTTAAAACACCAGATTAATAATAGAACCATTGACATGAGAAGTGTGTTATGGTAGAGAGTTTTAATAGAAGTTTGCTATTTCTTGAAAAAGTAGAATTACAAAGTTAATAAAATTTGAAAAAAATGTTGGTGAATTTGCAGTTTACCTCCTGGAAATTTTAGACAAAATACCTGCCGATAAAGTTTGGCATCTTACATGGCATTTTACATACTTATTTTTAGCTTTTGCCTCCTTGTCTTTGCTGAGTTATCTTCATTTAAACTTCTTCGCTGGCCCGGTACAGTAAGTTAAAACAGATTTTTTTCCACAATTTCTCAATTTTTTCCTTTGCTATTTTACATGCTTCTTTCCCGGTATACCCCTTCCCGTGCAGTTACCTATCACTATCTATTTCTCAGATTACACTCCCTCGTGTTTTTGACTTGGGGTGGTGTGGGGAGCGTCCACCGCTACTTCGCCGTATGCCTACAACCACCCTCGATGCATAAATCACATGAAAAATTTCTTTGGAACAATCCCTAAGAAAGTTACTGGACCTACGGCGAATGCGGTGTAGACAGGGTTTAAAGGAAGTAGCTTTTAGAGGAGCGAGTAAGATGTTTTTTCCCGTTTTCCGCTTACATTGGGGGTTGTTTCCAGACAATTTTTCTTGTTGTTTCTGCACCCTGGAGGGGTTCTAAGCATGCTTCTGAAAAAAAATTCTAAAAAGTCTTTGGGAGGTACACTGCAACTTAACCAAAATGTTTTTAACCATCTGCCTAGGGTATCTGGAAAACTAAATAAAAAGTTCGGGACGCAGCAAGTGCGTTATGGTAGTGAATTTTTATTAAATGCTTCAAACTTCAATAACTCAATTTTCTATAAACTTAGAAAGTTTAATTTTGGTATGTAGTAGGATCTTTCCTAAGGTAAGATATCCACCAAATTTCATTAAAATAACTGTAATATTCGGAGAAAAAACAATTTCGAAAGAAAATTCAAAATTTGAATAATTCAATTTTCTATAAACGTAGAAAGCTGAATTTTGGTACGTAGTAAGGTCTCTCCCAAGGCAACATAGCTAGTAAATTTCATTAAAATCAGCTTTGTAATTTTCAGAGAAAAAATTTTTTTTCGAAAGAAAACTCGAAATTTTCCCAGAAAACCCTGTCCGATTTTCCTGGCTAACGAACTTATCCAAGCCATTAATAAAAGAAAGAAGAAAATTTGGTACATCGTTTTATATCGCTATAGGTAAATTACCTACCAAAATTTACCACTATAGGTCAAAAGACAAAAAAGTTATAGGCATTTAAAGAAAAATAAATTGGGGTTTTCCTCAAAACGTCAAAGTTGCGATTTAAAACGTCACAATTGGCAACATTTAGGCAAAGAACTTGAATCTAATACGGGCTATGGAAAGAAAATGTCTCAAGAAGAATGTTTTACAAACCCTGAAGTATTAGTTTCAACCGTCATTGTCCTTCATTTTACTAAAATATTTCCAGAAAATTCATTTCAAATAGACCCTTTCTCTGATGCTTGGCAGTAGCCTTAGCTATAGAGTTTATCGTTTAATGGTATATAACTTTTGTCGAGTTTTCGTAAAAAATCAATAAAGCTCAATATATCCGTTATTATACAAGATATGAAAAAATATTGTATACATTAATTATAGGGTGTCTTGAGCTACATCTTAAAAAATTATTTCTACAATCACAGGCTGGCCCATAAGTCGTTGGTGATACAAATATTTTTTTTAGTCGAACACGCTTTATGTTATTGCATTTTTGCATTGTCCATCGAAATATAATGCACGTTTGTAAGTAAAGAAATTCTGGACGCAGCAAGTGCGTTATGGTAGCGAATTTTGATTAAATGCTTCATATTTGAAAAGCTCAATTTGCTATTAACCTATAAGGTTGACCAAGAAACGGATTTTTTCAGTTACACTTTAAGTTTACTTTCGGAAGTTTTTGTACGTTTTCAAACAATAAAGTTATTTTGATGAAACATGGCACATTGTATTTACCATATCGTCGCCTTAGAAAGAAAAACTCGTATCTCAGAAAATGCAAATTTTACAGGAGGCGAAAAAAAGTGATTTTGGGAAATATTAAGTAAGATTTGAATAATTTGAAGTACACATGACTTAATATTATTCATTTTCTGATTATTCATGTGCTTAACAGAAGTTTGCCTTTTCTTGTCATATTGAAAATCGATTTACGTGGTTTTACAATTTGTGATTACAAGATATAAGTGCTTTTCATATTTAACGTTGATATACGTGGTTTAACTTCTAGTGGTCCGAAAGGACATACGAGGTTTTCATCTTTATAATGAAATTGATCAGAACTACATTGATTGATTTTATTAATTTAACTAATTAATTTTCAAGTTTCATTTCATCATGTAATATCTACCGAGGTTGACAAAATATTTGCAAGGCTCAAAAGTTGTTGCACAAGTGTTCAATGTGTTTCAATTAATACAAAACTTTGTTTATTTGATGTTTTTAAAAAAAAATCTGGTTTATCATGATGAATATCAAAATATAATGGCAGATTATTATTGTATAGTGTATGATTTCAATATAATTTCATAGTCATTTTAAATTTAATCAGTTCAAGCATAGGATAGGATACAATAAAAGCCAAGACTGAGATCAGAAAAAGTGTTTTATTAGAAAATAAAAAATTTCTTTGATTTACATTTTACCTTAAATCTTTACATTTACTGGAATGATGCAACAACAAGTTCCTTTGTCACATAATTTGTTTTCAGCGTTTGACATGTGAGGTAATGCATCATAGTAGCTGTGAACTTGTCGTGGAAGCACGGATTTCATTTCCTGTAGATGCTTAAATTTGACTGCTTGGAGTGGAATTTTGTTTTCATATAAGCATCTGACTGTAGTCTCACTTGATATATTTTTCAACCTTCTAGGGAGATTTGAAAAATCTTCGTTGAAGTCTAATTTTACCTGAATATTTCCATCAGGTGTATATTTTATACATTTGAGATTAGTTACAACTGGGTCACCTTTCTTTTGTCCAGGTCTGATGGATGTTACGAACTTCAAATCACTGAATTTCTTGAAAAAAGTATGTTCTAGATATTGCACTTTGAATGGTGCTGGATGAATTCTTGCTGTTCTGCAAGCTTCAATGTAGGCAACTGGAGAATAAATCTCACGATTTTTTATTTTTCTTTCAATGCAACTATGCATAGCGTCACACTCCATCTGGGTGTGTCCCTTTTCTAAAAATTTTTGAGTAATAACGATACCTAATTTCTTTGAAATCAGAAGAAGTGTGTTAGCCATGATAGTGTTCCGGTTTTGGTATGTACAACCGTCACTATATATAATAATATTGTTACCATTCTCCACCTCATTTATAATAAAGTTATACAGAATGCTTGCGAATTCATCAGCATTCAGTTCCCCCTCAGTTTCGTCCCACAAATAACAGTAGCCAGCCCCTGTTTTCAGATCATACAAAGTAAAGTTGTGCACTTTTAGTTTAGTGCGATAGTATAGCGCCGACGCTTTTAGGGATGGGCAAAGTAAAACGGCCTGTAAGTCCATTGTGAATACTGATGTATTATTGTCATCGCTAGTCTTATCGCTCTCTTTTTGCTTTCTTGCCTCATCTTTTCTTCTAATGTGCTCTTTAAATTCTTCTTCTGATACATTTCCGCTTTTATAAGCACAGCAAGTGTCGCACTGGTCTTTTTTGGGGCTAAACAATGCTAAGTTGAACTCATCAAAAACAGAGTAGAAAGTAAAAATGGATGTTACAGGGTTATCTTTGTTTAGAGATTTACAGAAATCTTTATATAGCCGGAACAGTTCTGCCTTTGATTGCCACCTAGGCTCAAGATAAAGTTTTGTTGAACTCTTCCGACAATAATGAGATTCAAGCTTAGGCAGGCTTTCAAAAAAATCTGATAAAAGTTTTCTAACTCTGTCGGTCTGAGGTCTCCTTGGTGAGACTTCTTTTCCATTGCTTTTTTTATGTGTTCTTGCGTTCTGTGCATTGTTTTCAGAATCATTTTGTTCTGGTAACTTTGATACCAAATCATGTACCGCCCACTCTCCAATGCTGAGGGTAGATAGGAACATCCTTTTGCATACTTTAACACGCTCGCCAGCTTCATCCGGTTTCAAATAGTAGACAAAAGAATAATGGCGCCGTGAAGCTCCTGCAGCTTCAACTGTTCGCTGTGCCACAGGTCTCTTGTCAACTAAGCCGTTTATGAAAACTTGTTTCTCACCATGGTTCAACCTATAAAATTGTTTGAAGATCTTCTCTCTCATACTGTCAACAATCTCTGCACAGCCAAAGCCTCTCAAGTTTTTTTCCACACATGAACAACGGCTCTTCATGATTTTTTTTGGCCTCTTCACATCGAAAACAGCTTTACCTGCTTCAGTTTTACGTCTACCAAAATACTCTAGTCCTTGAGACCTCTTTAGTTTATTATCATTTGCGATCCACGATTCTTTGTTGCCTTTTCCTCTTTTAGCTCTTTTACGTTGGGAGGAAATTTCCTTGCTATAAGTATGGTCTTCAGGCACATCACTTTCATCTCCCGAGGGTATGTAATCCTCATCTTCATGATTAACTCTTTCGGGCACTCTGTCAATTTCTCCTACGTTCGCAATATTAGTTTCCATTAGAGTCACACTGTTTTCAACATCAACTACAGGCAGAGTATCTAGGTCTAAGTAGTTTGCAACTAAGTTTGAGTTCGAAGTTGACAATAAACTATTTTCTTTGAAATTGCTTTCAGCTTTCGGCTGTTCTGGGATTTCATCGAATATAATACAGTTGGTTAGGTCTGTTAAAATGCCGGGGTTACCATCATTCGGTTCCAAGACAAAGCTGTTGTCATCTTCATTTGGAACTAAAATGTAATTAGATATGGTTGGAACTATGTTGTCATCTGTATGTTTAGGAAGAGTGGAATCCTCAGTGGAAGTAACATCTTCAATGTAGGTAGCTTGATTTGTATCTGATATATCAATGAATTTTTCGCCATCTGTAATGAATGAATTCAGTAAAAACAGAACGTTTTGTTACCAATAATATAAATTACTATCAAGTACTAGTATAGTATTACATAGAAAACATGTGCCCCTACATTAAACATTATGTTCCATGATAATTCATCACTTACCTTTTTTTCTCACATCTCTGTTAGAACGTGATGCTTGGTTCAAAGCCAACTCTAATATCAATTTAGTTCGACTGAATTGACTCATAATTTCGCTCTCTGAAAAGATATCAATCATACATAATAGGTTTTGAACTGTTATACATGCCTCGAGATCGCTTATTAGGTTTTATTTTATCAACAACTAAAATATTTCGTTTGCTATTATATTGGCGTTTGCAAAGAAAACCTCGTAATTCAAGGCTGAAGGCTATTGGTGCATATAGATACCCCAATATCAACACACGCATGATAAGTATGAATACCACGTATATTTGAATTAAGAGGTTTTCATTCTTAGTCAGTCGGACCTAACCTCAAATACAAGGTTTTCACATTCAGTCTTAATGTTTTGGTGGTACAATTACAAGGAATGGTAACTAATATCACAACTGAAAGACAAACCAATATAAATATACTTACTTAGTAATATTACTTGTATGCTTTAGCTGCAAAAAACACCTCAAAAATCACTGAAACACCTGCAGAAAAGTTCACAAGTTATACGTGGTTTTCTCACTTGACTCAGTTGCCTAGCGATATACGTGGTTTCTATTTTCGTCTCTAGAGGGCAGCACGCAAGTCATTATTTTATAACGGCTTGCGAATAGATGAGATACAAGGTTTTCTATACAATAATGCAATAAAATAATTTTAGATTTTTTTTTGAGATACGAGGTTTTCATTCTAAGCCGACGATATATGTTATACTGGTAATCAAATTTAATGCCTGCTTTCTGAAAAAAAATCACACATATTTGCTATTAAAAACACTTTTATGAAAATTCACTACCATAACGCACTTGCTGCGTCCCGAAATTTTTTAGTAGTGGTTTTAAATAAATTCCCCCATTTATAAGGTTAAATATCTTAATAATAAACATCAACATTTCCTTTACATTTAAACTATAACAATTTTATCTTTAAAACTCAACTTATAACTTAACTAGGTAGATAAAACACTTTTGGCTATTTGTGCAGTTCAACAACACTGTCTATATCATTTACACTTTAATTGTTAAAAAAAAACTTAGTTTTACTTGTAAGTACTTAGTTTAAAGTTTCTGGTTTTGAGCTTTGCCTGACGTAGCTAATAAATTTAGATTGATATTGCTAAATATCAATACAATATATATATATATATATATATATATATATATATATATATATATATATATATATATATATATATATATATATATATATATATATATAACATATAAAAATTGAAACTGACCCCGGATATGGGTCCTAGTTCGCGCTTGTTTGAAAATTTTTTTGCTAAGTCTCACCATCAATACTTCTCTATTAGTGAATTTTTTAAAATAAAAATTCACTAATAAAGAAGTATGAAATATGCCTCTTCTTATGTGTAATAATTGTTTTCTAATAGCTGTGTGTTTTTTAGACTTACTTTAAACCAATGTAAACTATACTTCAGGCTAGATAAAAAACTGCACCTAAATTGAGGTAAAATGTAGTGTACATTTTTATGACCATCCAAAATTATTTGATTACTTATTCCTCGTTTTCTTTTAAAAGCGCATGAGCTGATTGTCGAATAAAAAAACTAATAAGAGGAAATTAAATAGGTAATCCGTCAAACTTAAATTAATTCTGACATTTCAACAACAAAGTACATGCACATTTGTAAAATAATTGCATTTATTCGTTTTAGTGAATTTTCTTTTAAAAACATCACTAATGTGGAGATCCCGACTTTTGAATTTGGAAAAAAATTATTTAAATAAGCCCAAACTAGGCTCCAAAGAACCAATATCTGGGGTCAATTTTAATTTATATATATATATATATATATATATATATATATATATATATATATATATATATATATATATATATATATATATATATATATATATATATATATTTATTTATTTATTTATTTATGTGTCCACCGATAACTCAAAAAATATAATACGCTGATGATGATCAAATTTGCTGAGTACCTTCCTATTGCAAGTGGCTTGGATAAGTTCGTTGGCCAGTCTTTTATATCTCTGGAAATAACAAAGTTAGGGCGACCACGCGCGTTTATATCATAAAAGGTAAACTGGGTACCAAAATTTAGATCTGTAGCTTAAAAGACAAAAAAACGATAAACATTTAAAGGAAAAAAAAAAACGGGGTTTTCCTTAAAACGTCAAACTCGCGATTAGAAACGTGAAAATTGGTAACATTTAGACGAAGAACCTGAAACTAATATGTGTTATGTAAAGAAAATCTAGCAAGAAGGGTGGTCTGGAAGTTTCAGCTTCAACCATCATTGTCCTTCATTTTACTAAAATGTTTCCAGAAAATTCATTTTAAATAGACCCTTTCTTTGATCGTTTGGCTATAGAGTTTATCGTTTGATGGTATATAATTTTTAGGATTTTTCGTAAAAAAATAATAAAGCTCAATATATTCGTTATTATACAAATTATACGAAAAACATGTATAGGTTAATTATAGGGTGTCTTGAGCTACATCTTGAAAAATTATTTCTACAATCACAGGTGGCCCATAAGTCGTTGGTGATACAATTTTTTTTTAATCGAGCTCGCCTTATGTTATTGTATTTTTGCATTTTCCATCGAATTATAATGCATGTTTGTGAGGAAAGAAATTCGGGACGCAACAAGTGCGTTATCGTAGCGAATTTTTATTAAATGCTACAAATTTGAATAGCTTAATTTGCTATTCATCTATATGGTTCGTTGGCCAGGAAACTAGTTTTTTCGGTAACATTTTAAGTTTATTTTCGAAAAATTGTTGTACATTTTTAAACAATAAAGTTATTTTTATTTATCCCCTACTCCCTGAAGCGACCTTACTCAAAAACAATTCGAAGCGTTCCTTTGTCGGGTGCTAATTGGATACCGAATTTGAAGATGATATCTCAATTCGTTCAAAAGTTATTGAGCCTACTAACAGGCCGACACACCGACAGACAAAAAAAAATTTGTTCCAGAATCAAGTTTTCTGTTTTGAGACTTTTGAAGCCGTTTTTTCGAAATTCAGTATTGCTTAATATTATTGGTACCAACCTGTTAAGGTCTCATCATAAATGCTAAGGGCAAAAATTCTATTGTATTTTACTGCGCAAAATACATTGAAACTTCAACAGTCCTGGAAATTTCGTTCTCTAGTAATGTGAGGATTTTCGTCCGACCAATAGTGACTGTTGTGACGATTGAACATGTGACTCTTTGAAAATTTTCACTCATCGCACCATATAATTTTTCTTGAGAAATGTTCATTTTCTTGAGTTTTCAAAAGATACCATTCGCAGAAATCTACACGTCGGGAAAAATCGGCAGGTTCTAAATGGTGCATTAAAGTGAACGAAAATGGTGTCCATTTAATAATTTTTAGAATTCTGTGAATAGTTCCTCTTGAAATATTGAAATTTCTACTGCAGCTTCTGATTGACGCATACGGATAAGCAGTAAAAAATGCCAAAACATTTATTTCTGTCTCTTCATTGTCCAATAGCGGTTTATTTTTATTACTTTCTGAACGAAACGTTCCATTCCCAGAACAATTTTTCAATAGTCTTCTCATCATGTTAGGAGTTGGTCTATGTCTCTCTGGAAATCTCTCTGCACACACGATATGTTCTGCTAACAATTCGATTACACTCCCCGTAAATAATAATTAAATTCAAAAAGTCTTCGTTTGAGTAATTGAAGTGTGCCATTATTGTGGAAAATACTGTCTTTTATTAAAATACAATTGACAAACGTACTTTACAGTACAATCATAAGTT
The DNA here is from genome assembly GCA_964006375.1 of Tillus elongatus. Classification (NCBI taxonomy): domain Eukaryota; kingdom Metazoa; phylum Arthropoda; class Insecta; order Coleoptera; family Cleridae; genus Tillus; species Tillus elongatus. Next base: position 145,884,281 of record OZ023264.1, on the reverse strand, counting down.
TACTGTCGGAAGATGACGTTTAAAATTTTCATCTCCTAGGCAACCTGATAAACTGACAATTATTTCTTATAACAAATATGCCTCGAAGTCAACGTTGCAAATTTCGAACATTTATTGTGAAGTGATAACACAATTCTCTTTGTTCCCTAATAATGCTTTAGTCTTATGAAATTTTGGAGGAAACACTCCATTGTTAGAAATTTTTAGTAGTATTCTGATCATGTAATGAGTTGATCTGTGTTTATGTGGAAATCTCTTTGCAACCACACATCTTCTGTTAATAATTCGATTATACTCCTCGTAAATAAAAGTTATATTCAAAAGTCGTCGCATATTTTACTTGTCGGAAGATGACGTTTAAAATTTTCATCTCCTAGGCAACCTGATAAACTGGCTAATAATCATTTCTTATCGCAAATAATGTTTAAATATCTTTAAATCGGTAGGACTTAGGTATAGGGAATGCTGATACCAATCGAAAGAACAATAAAAAGAACATGAACTAACGTTATAAAATATAGTGTACTATTTAAAATAATAAAGTTATTAGGTTTTAAAATTGTCACGATTGACGGGTCTATTTCTGACACCCTGTCTAACTTGTACTAGCTTTAGTAAATTCCAAATATTTTGTGGCATTTTAGAATTTGCACTTTAAAATTTCAACTCTTCAGGTTGAAAAATAAGAGAGATACAGGTGTGTAAATGTGACAATGTTTTTTAAGAAAGTCAAATATCTCAAAAATGGTTGAAAAAAATGACATAATATGTTAGTGAAGCCTACCATACAATTTGACGAGCAATCTAGATCCGTAATAAAAAAACACCATCTTCCATTTGAAATAAGAAAGTTGACGTCTACTTCCGGTATAACAGGAATTCCCATACTAACGTCAATATTTTCAGTGAAATGGAGATTTTGAGAAACCCACTTGCGTGAATTTTCAGAATTAAATTGTGAGCCGTACTCTAGAAACGGCTAATGGAAGGTCTACGTGGGATACCTGTACAGTTAGCATCCGACAAACGAACGTTTCGGAATTTTTGTAGGGTAAAATAGTTTCAGTGGGTAGAGGATGAGTGGGGGGTGATTTGGTGAAAATTGACATTTTTCGTTAAAACTTGAATAATACAACGTTTTAGGGTTTGTTTATTAGAAAATTTTCAATTTCATCAAACATCTGGTATTCTGTGCTGAAATTAAATTAGGGGTAGAATATCGGTGACAGTAATTTCGTATTTTTTTGCTAAAAAAGTCTCAAAACATTGAAAATCGAGTAATATCGTTTCAGAAGTTTATGGGTACGATTATTTTCGTGGTGGTCAAGTCATGTACCTTAAGTTCATTTGATGAGAATGTCTTCCTGAGGATAGTAGATAATCACAGCTACGTGGAAGTTATGATTCAATTTGTTGCACTATTAGTGAATTTTTATTTAAAAAAATTCACCTCTCTATTAGTGAATATTTTAAAATTAAAATTCACTAATAGAGAGGTATCGATGGTGAGACTTTGCAAAAAAATTTTTCAAATGAGCGCGAACTAGGACCCCTAGAACCCATATCCGGGGTCAGTTTCAATTTTTATATGTTTACATATATATATATATATATATATATATATATATATATATATATATATATATATATATATATATATATATATATATATATATATATATATGTATCCAACCGATAACTCAAAAAAATGTTTTTTAATAGCAAATATGTGTGTTTTTTTAAAAATTAATTTAGTTACCAGTATAACCTATATAGTAAAAACAATGTGCCATGTTTCATCAAAACAACTTTATTGTTTGAAAATGTACAAAAATTTCCCAAAGAAAACTTAAATTGTTCCCGAAAAAATAATTTTTTTCAAAATTCAAAAGTCGGGATCTCCCCATTAGTGAATTTTTTCTACGAAAATTCACTAAAAATAATTAACCGATTTTTATGAAACTCGGCAAGTGCCTTTCTTTTATTAATGGCTTGAATGAGTTCGTTAGTCAGGAAAATCGGACAAGGTTTTCCGGGAAAATTTTGAGTTTTCTTTCGAAAAAAATTTTTTCTCCGAAAATTACAAAGCTATTTTAATGAAATTTGTTGGATATGTTGCCTTGAGAAAGACCTTACTACATACCAAAATTCAACTTTCTAAGTTTATAGAAAATTGAGTTTTTCAAATTTTGAGTTTTCTTTCGAAAAAAAATTTTTTCTGCGAAAATTACAAAGTTATTTTAATGAGATTTGACGGATATGTTGGTAGGTTTTACTACATACCAAAATTCAACTTTCTAAGTTTATCGAAAATTGAGTTATCCAAGTTTGAAGCCTTTAAGGAAAAATTCACTACCATAACGCACTTGCTGCGTCCCGAACTTTTTTAGTTTCTTGTAGCTAGTTTCGTCAATCAGATGAAGCTCTTTTACTTCCATATCGTCAATTCGTGTTGAAGTAGTGCGTCGGGGACAAAAATTTCAAAAAAAAATTTTCGCCTAAACGTCGTAAAAAGTTTCAAAATATGTAGAAAACATGATTTGGGAACAAACATTTATTTGTCTGTCAGTCTGTGTGTCTGTCTGTTTGTAGCCACGATAACTTTAGAACGAATTGAGATACTGTCTTCGAATTTGATACACAGTTAGCACCCGATAAACGAACGGTTCGGATTGTTTTTGGGTAAAATCGCTCCAGGGGCTAGGGGATGAATGGAGGTTGATTTGATGAAAATTTACATTTTTTCGTTATTTTATGCTGAAATTGAATTAGGGGTTGAATGTGTTTAAATGTGTGGGGGTGGAATATCGGTGACAGAAATTTCGAATTTTTTTTCGTTTCTAAAACGGCGTAAGTCTCAAAACATATAGAAAACTTGATTCTGGAACGACATTTTTTTTGCCTGTCGGTCGGTCTGTCGGCCTGTACGTCTATCTGTTAGTAGGCGCAATAACTTTCGAGCGACTTGAGATATCACCTTCAAGTTTGGTATACAGTTATCACCTGACAAACGAACGCTTCGGATTGTTTTTGCGTAAGATCGCTTGAGTGGGTAGGGAATAAATGAAAATTGACATTTTTTCCCTTAAACTCGAGTAATATAACTTTCGAAGTTTATGGGTAGAGGAATACGAATATTTTCTTTTTACAAGTCATGAACCCTAGATTCATTTTATGAAAATGTCTTTCTGGCGAGAGTAGATTATTCCACAGCTATGTGGAAGTTATGATTCAATTTGCGGTACTATTTTTTTTATACTGAAAGTGCCTCTTTTTTAAATGCCTGTTACCCAACTTTTCATAAAATTGAAAACTTGAAATTTGGTACATACGATCGTCTCTATATAAAGGTAATTCGTGTGCCAAATATCATTGGAATAAGTTTGTTATTTACGAAGATACAAATATTTTCCGAAGGAAGACTTGACATTTCACCGGAAAGACTGATTCGATTGGACTGGGCAACGATATTATCCAAGGGATTACCAAAAGAAGTGCGTGGCAAACCTCATGAAAATTGGTCAACTATTTTTTGAGTTAATGCACCAGATATGAGTTATGGGGGGGTTAGTTCGGACTCATTTGAAGACATTTTTTAGAAGTGTCACCCTCGTCATCCTTTCATTGGCCAAAATTTGCTAAAAAAGATTACAACACCCTTAAAGTTTCCCTGCACGAATTTAAAAAGTGTACTGCGTTTTTTGCCAGCATTTTGGGCTGAATTGCATCATCTTAAATCGTTTTTTGCTCTAGTGACTTTCCTTCTGTACGTAAATATATTATTGAAATAAAAGTATTTTTCCTGGCGTCATTTTAACACGCGCGTTATATTGTAATAAAACATAACTTAAATGGTTTAATGATTAACTGGACATTGGAATCGTATCACCAACCCATCGTTAGATACTAAAAGGATGTTCCAAGCAATTTACCTTGCGGTATTTGAATAGTCTCAAGCTCAAGGCAACGTATAATGTACAGAGTATTGCTAAATTATACAGTGTGGAACAGCCAAATTAAATAAATTTAGTATCTCAATTAATAATAATAATAATCATTAATATTCCAAGCAATTTACCTTGCGGTATTTGAATAGTCTCAAGCTCAAGGCAACGTATAATGTACAGAGTGTTGCTAAATTATACAGTGTGGAACAGCCAAATTAAATAAATTTAGTATCTTAATTAATAATAATAATAATCATTAATATTCCAAGCAATTTACCTTGCGGTATTTGAATAGTCTCAAGCTCAAGGCAACGTATAATGTACAGAGTGTTGCTAAATTATACAGTGTGGAACAGCCAAATTAAATAAATTTAGTATCTTAATTAATAATAATAATAATCATTAATATTCCAAGCAATTTACCTTGCGGTATTTGAATAGTCTCAAGCTCAAGGCAACGTATAATGTACAGAGTGTTGCTAAATTATACAGTGTGGAACAGCCAAACTAAATAAATTTAGTATCTTAATTAATAATAATAATAATCATTAATATTCCAAGCAATTTACCTTGCGGTATTTGAATAGTCTCAAGCTCAAGGCAACGTATAATGTACAGAGTGTTGCTAAATTATACAGTGTGGAACAGCCAAATTAAATAAATTTAGTATCTTAATTAATAATAATAATAATCATTAATATTCCAAGCAATTTACCTTGCGGTATTTGAATAGTCTCAAGCTCAAGGCAACGTATAATGTACAGAGTGTTGCTAAATTATACAGTGTGGAACAGCCAAATTAAATAAATTTAGTATCTCAATTAATAATAATAATAATGATTAATATTCCAAGCAATTTACCTTGCGGTATTTGAATAGTCTCAAGCTCAAGGCAACGTATAATGTACAGAGTGTTGCTAAATTATACAGTGTGGAACAGCCAAATTAAATAAATTTAGTATCTTAATTAATAATAATAATAATCATTAATATTCCAAGCAATTTACCTTGCGGTATTTGAATAGTCTCAAGCTCAAGGCAACGTATAATGTACAGAGTGTTGCTAAATTATACAGTGTGGAACAGCCAAATTAAATAAATTTAGTATCTCAATTAATAATAATAATAATAATGATTAATATTCCAAGCAATTTACCTTGCGGTATTTGAATAGTCTCAAGCTCAAGGCAACGTATAATGTACAGAGTATTGCTAAATTATACAGTGTGGAACAGCCAAATTAAATAAATTTAGTATCTTAATTAATAATAATAATAATCATTAATATTCCAAGCAATTTACCTTGCGGTATTTGAATAGTCTCAAGCTCAAGGCAACGTATAATGTACAGAGTGTTGCTAAATTATACAGTGTGGAACAGCCAAATTAAATAAATTTAGTATCTCAATTAATAATAATAATAATGATTAATATTCCAAGCAATTTACCTTGCGGTATTTGAATAGTCTCAAGCTCAAGGCAACGTATAATGTACAGAGTGTTGCTAAATTATACAGTGTGGAACAGCCAAATTAAATAAATTTAGTATCTCAATTAATAATAATAATAATCATTAATATTCCAAGCAATTTACCTTGCGGTATTTGAATAGTCTCAAGCTCAAGGCAACGTATAATGTACAGAGTGTTGCTAAATTATACAGTGTGGAACAGCCAAATTAAATAAATTTATTTCCTCAATTAATAATAATAATAATGATTAATATTCCAAGCAATTTACCTTGCGGTATTTGAATAGTCTCAAGCTCAAGGCAACGTATAATGTACAGAGTGTTGCTAAATTATACAGTGTGGAACAGCCAAACTAAATAAATTTAGTTCCTCAATTAATAATAATAATAATCATTATTATTCCAAGCAATTTACCTTGCGGCATTTGAATAGTCTCAAGCTCAAGGCAACGTATAATGTACAGAGTGTTGCTAAATTATACAGTGTGGAACAGCCAAATTAAATAAATTTAGTATCTCAATTAATAATAATAATCATTATTATTCCAAGCAATTTACCTTGCGGTATTTGAATAGTCTCAAGCTCAAGGCAACGTATAATGTACAGAGTGTTGCTAAATTATACAGTGTGGAACAGCCAAACTAAATAAATTTAGTTCCTCAATTAATAATAATAATAATCATTAATATTCCAAGCAATTTACCTTGCGGTATTTGAATAGTCTCAAGCTCAAGGCAACGTATAATGTACAGAGTGTTGCTAAATTATACAGTGTGGAACAGCCAAATTAAATAAATTTAGTTCCTCAATTAATAATAATAATAATGATTAATATTCCAAGAAGAAGAATGTTAATAACTTTTTGTCTTTTTAGTGAATTTTCTTTAAAAAATCCACTCATGAGATAGCGACTTTTGAATTTTGAAAAAAAAATCTTTAAATGAGCGCGACCTGGGCCCCTAGAATCCATATCAGATGTCAGTTTCGATTTTTATATGTTATATATATATATATATATATATATATATATATATATATATATATATATATATATATATATATATATATATATATATATATATATATATATATATATATATATATATATATATATATATATATATATACACGCATACAGTGAGATCCGGATTTTACGAGTGGCAGATCTAACGAACTTCTCATTGAACGAGCAAATTTTGTTGATTTGAATGGACTTGTGTAAGAGACAATACTAAATTGTTTCTGATTTACCGAGACCACTTTTAGGCGATTTCAGTTTTAGCGGGGTAATTCTGACCCATTCACATTTTTATTGGATCACACAGATGTGCGAAAGTAAGCAACATGGCCTCGTCTTTTTAGGAATTTCGTTGCGTCTCTACCTAAAAAAAAACAATGTGTTATATTTTATCAAAATAACTTATTGTTTGAAAATGTACAAAAAATTTCCGACAATAAACTTTAAATGTTGGTTTCCTAGCCAACAAACCTTAGGTTCATAGCAAATTGAGTTATTGAAATTTGAAGCATTTAATGAAAATTTTCTACCAAAAGGCACTTACTGCGTCTCGATTTTTTTTCTTACAAACATATTTCGATTAAAAATGCAATAAAATAAGGTGTTCGAAAAAAAAAAGTAGGGATCACCGACTTATGGGCCAGCCTCTGATTGTCAAAATAATTTTATAAGATGCATTTCAAGACACCCTATAATTAACTTATACAATTTTTTCTCGTCTCTTGTATAATAATAATTATATTGAGCTTTACCGTAGAAATGCGTCACCCTGTATATATGTAAACAGATAAAAACTGAACGTAAACCCGGATATAGATTCTAGGGGGCCTAGTTTGCGCTCGTTTGAAGAAATCTTTTTAAAATTCTAAAGTCGCGGTCTCGTCGACGAATTTTTTGTACGAAAATTAGCTAAAAATTATGGACCGTTAAACCATAAACTTAACTAAAACTACCGCCAAAGCATCAGAGAGAAACTAACTAACCTGTTGCATACCAGCCCTTATTGTAAAACTTCGATCCTTTATGTGTTGACAAAACATAACACTATTTAGTCCACCCACTAACTTTAGTAAAATCGTAAAGGAATAATTTGCATTTGTATATAAAAATTCCCAAATAACACAAATAATTTGTGATAAACAATCTAATACCATACGATAAACGTCAGTTATAGCGTGTAATAGACCAGCGCAATAATATCAAATGATCCGTTGCCAGGCAACGACTCAGACATACTAGATCTCATATACCAAGCTAGGTTTGCCATTGTCAATGAAACGCGGTGATATTAAAAATAAATGCTTCAAAATTTAATAGCTCAATTTTCTGTAAACCTAGAAAGCTAAATTTTGGTACATAGTAAGTAAGGTCTTTCCCAAAGCAGCAGTCACACCAAATTTCATTTGTAATTTTCGTAGAAAGACATTTTTTTCGAAAGAAAACTCAAAAATTTTCCGGAAAACCTTGTCTGATTTTCCTGGCTAACGAACTCATTCAAGCTATTAATAAAAGAAAGGCACTTGCCGAGTTTCATCAAAATCGGTTAATTATTTTTTGAGTTATCGGTTGGATACATACATACATACATACATACACACATATATATATATATATATATATATATATATATATATATATATATATATATATATATATATATATATATAAACATATAAAATTCGAAACTGACCCCGGATATGGGTTCTAGGGGCCCAAATTCGCGCTCATTTGAAAAAAAAATTGCAAGGTCTCACCATCGATACCTCTCTATTAGTGATTTTTAAAAATAAAAATTCACTAAAATATGACCACTCAGGCACACTAGGGCTAGACGCATATGTTTTTTGATTGATATTTGACACTAATGGGTAATAACTTTTACTCTACAAAGGACAAGAGAAAATATTTATGGGTTCTGCCACTTGAAAAGAACGTTCGTTACAACTGTACATTTGTGTGGCTTTCTGTTTTTCTGTGAGGCGGGTTTCGACTTATATTAGAGTCTTGTTTATACAATGTCCGCACCCCGTATTAGAAGAAAAGCTTTACCATCGAAGAGAAATGGTCGATATCAAAACAAGTGAAAACGGGAATGAAAAAAGGTGATGTTTCTAGGCACTACGGTATTGCATCGTCAACATTATCAACAATTTTAAAGTGCCAGAATTTTATTGTCCGGGCTAGTGGTTCCAACACTATTGACAACGAGAGTTTGAGCGTTGCTAATAAAAAAAGCATTGGTGACTGGCGATATATTTAAAGCTGAAGTAGAAGAATGGTAAAGAAAACTGGAAAGAAAAATTAGAAAAATTTTGCTTGTGGTGGATAATAATTGTGCGGCACATCCACAATTGACTAGTTTAAAGAACATTAGATTAGTTTTTCTGTCACCTAATACCACACCTGTACTGCAGCCTTTAGATCAGGGAATTATCACTTCTCCGAAATTTAATTACAGAAGACAACTCGCCACAAAGATAATTGACAACATGGACAAGAATCAGTTCAATCAATTTTTGACACATGTCCTCGAAGCTATTCGTCTCCTTGATCGTGTATGGAAGAAAAAACGGTGCAAAATTATTGCTGACGATGACATGCCTCTGAGGCAATATGCGAGGATTATGAAATTGGCACAAATGCCGGATGCGATGGATCACCGGAACATAGATAATTCTGTGGAGACTTGAGGTATTCCAACAGAGTCCGAAATAATTGAAGCTGTAAATTTGAACACTGCCCAGGAAGTCATAGAAGATCCTGATTCTGACAACGAATCTGAAAGCCCCGACTGCACCAATGCAATAGATGCTATACAGTGTGTTCCAAACTGGATGGGAATGTATTGCTATCTCCGTTATTATTAGATATAGGGAGACGGTTACATTGGCAATGTTTTGTAGAATTTCATGCTCGTTCCAAATATGACTTGTATTTTGCCTTGCCTCTGTTCGTTTTCGAGTTATTTTGAAAAAAACCAAAATTTGTCGATTTCTTTTTTCTTAAATATCTAAGTAGGCGTTGATCTGACATGTATAAGACTTACACATTATCAGGACACTTTTTACAGAGTAATCTTTTTGTGCTATTCTCAACTTTGGATTGTCATTTGTTTTTGAGCTACAGGTATCAACGTTTGTTTTTATTATGGCAGCTATATTGTATTTTTTGCTCTCGTGATAGCCCGTGAAAAGAGCTTTCCAATGATGTTCAACATGCTTGAGAAATCTTGTAATTGCACTGACAATTTTGAGAAAATCCGTTTTGAGGATAGTAGGCTATGACATCCAATACCAGAAAACAAATGACAAAAAAAGTGTTCAAAAAGCAGTAGCCCATGGAGTCTAACAATAGACTTCTACTTCTAACATAATTTTCCGTAATGATTCACGATAAAAAAAAAGGAACTTTGAGCACACCAATGAATCGGCCCATTATTACAAATTATATTTTACATTACAACATTATCCTAAAAAATTGTTATAATATAATTAAATAGGTAAACCTAGTAAATAACTAAATTTACTAACAGAACTCAGTAAAAAGTAGATTAATGATTTACGAAGACGCCTTTGAAAATTGTTTGGTTTTTAAACGTGAGTCAACTGAAAAACAACAGAAGAAAGGTTACTATGAATATCACACTATCGCGACAATTAAGAATACTGTCATTCTTAATTATCTGAACAATTTGAGGTGTATTTAACAGGTTGCTTAAACTTGTGTACTAAACAGTTTGTTTCCTGTTTATTTTAAATATTATTTAACAATATGTTTAGTAATGAAGAATATTTTGACATGTTGGAATGTTATATTCGTTCTAACCGAAATACTGAGGCAGCTGCAAATTCATATCAAAACAACTACCCAGAAAGACGACAACCAAACACCAAAATATTTCGCAGGATAGTGACCAATTTATTGAACGACGGTAGCTTCCAGGCAAACGACCAATGCCTAGAAATGAAGAAAGAAATAATGTCGTCTTACAGGTTTCAAACGAAAACCCTCCGCAATCTGTTGGGTTTTATGCTGAACAAATTGACGTTCCAAAAAGTACGGTACATCGTGTATTAAAACAGTTATTACCATCCATACAAATCTACAATCGTACAAGGCTTAAATGTTGACGATTACCCTAAGCGACTCTAATTCTGCAGATGGTATCAAGGACAATGTCGGCAAGATGAAAATTTTCATTTGAAAATAATATGAACTGATGAATCCAGATTTACAAATTGTGGTGTGTATAATCGGCATAATAGACATTATTGGGCAAATGAAAATCACCATCTAAAGGAAGAAAGACGATTGCAAGACAGATTTGGTATTAATGTTTGGTAAAACTGTTATTTTTATTTGTAGGTTAGACAGTTAATTTAAAAAAATTGCAGGTAACTTCATTGTTGGTCTGTTCTTTTTTGGAAATAATTTAACTGGGAAAGGTATATTAATCTATTGAGAAATGATATCTTACCAACAATTAGAAGAGTTCATGATAATTTAGGCGAGATTTGGTACCAACAAGACGGTTGTCCAGGTCACAATGCTATCGTCAAAGAATTTTTGTACCAACATTTTAATAATCGTGTCATTTGTAACAATGGGCCGGTTCATTGGTGTGCTCGAAGTCGTGATATAACACCCATGTATAAAGGCTTAACCGATTTCCGTTTCACGGGAATACGGGGAAAAGCAGAAAAGTAGTTTTTAGGGTTAACTCGTTTAATACAACTATTTTAAACTTAACAACAAGTGCACAGTGATGTAATAACAACTAAAAATGAATGGAACTCCCATTTGTAAGGGGTCATTAATACTGGAGTTTATTAAGTGCTTCTGGGGTCACGGTACGGACGGCGAGACGCGCACTTCTCCTGGGCTGCGTTCGCTGTACCACTGCCTCTGACTGCAAGCAGGGTGGTTCCAAGCCGGCGTTGGGAGAAGCGGAGTTGCCACGTCTATGTCGGAATGTTACACATTGATTTTTATTTTTGGGCTACTCTGAAGAATGATGTGTATAAATTCGATCCACCACAAAATATCAATGAATTACGGAACAGAATCACGGAAGCTATTAATAATATTAACCGAAACACCCTCACCAGAGTTTGCAGGCATGTTTCAAAAAGGTGTATAAAGTACATTGAACAAAGCGGTGGTCATATTGAACAATTTTCTATTTAGTGTATTTTTAAGTTTCTATTTTATTATTTGTTGAGTTCCGTTTCTAATTGTGTTGCTTTGTGGAGTTTAAGTTTCTATTTACTATTGCCGGGTTTCGTTATTAAACTGTTTCACATGGCATTGTAAATTAAATCACAATATTTCACAATATTCACTCGTAGGGGCTGGCATGTAGGGGTGAAGTTTTCACGTTGCAGCATGTCATTTTTTAAACAAAAAATGCCATGTTTTTGGGATTTTTTTTATAAATAAGTAGAAACAGTCAAATGGAATAAACTCAGTATTTCAGTTATTACTGAAATACTGAGTTTATTCCATTTGACTGTTTCTAAATTCTATGTATTGTGGGATTTTGACACATTCTTGGGGCTGAGGTGTTTTATAAATATATTAATCAGTTTGGTATTCCCTACTGATTGCTTAATGTAATTAATTGCTAATTTAATGATTGTCTTTTTTTTTGTTATTTTTATTATTTATTTATATTTTTGTTTAGGCAAAACTCAAGACGGCGGCAGATATCGCCAAAACAAAGGCGGAAAGGGAGAAGGAAAGAGAAAGAAAAATTGGACACCGGCGGGTGGGGGTAGGGGGAGAAATTACATACAAGAAAATACAGTCGACTCAGATTATGGGATCCATTCAGTTAGGTAAGTTTTCTATCGCTGTTAAAAGTTAATAACTAGTTAATAAAATTTCCACATTTGTTTTTGTATGGAAATAATTCAGGAGGCAATGGTGATTTTTGCTGCTATACTAATTCTATCTCCACATTTACTCTTATATCAACCAGCCAAAGCGAGATTTGACCCCCCCCCCCCACTCAACAGTCAAAGCTGCAAAGTAGAAATATGTTGGCCTCTCGTTCACTAGTCCAGAATTCTTTGTAAATAAAATGCCATATAGATATTATATACAGGTGTTCCGCGTAAGAACCAACACTGAGATGGTGCATGTAGACGACCGTAAAATACGATTTAGCCCAACCTTACTCCACACCAAGCTTCACCCTAACGAGTTTTAAGATTTTTAGATTCCTTGACAAATAATCGAATAATGAAATAATATTACTGTCAGTGTCAAATTTTGACGTTTTAATTTCATGTGCGACTCGATTGTCATTAAAAACAAATTTGTAGTGCTAGTTATTAAAATTATATGACGCAGTGTGTCACATCATTGAAATTGTCATTTTAGTGAATTTTCTTTAAAAGAAATTCACTAATGAGGAGATCCCGACTTTTGAAATTTGAAAATTTTTTCTTTAAATGAGCGCAAACTAGGCCCCCTAGAACCCATATCCAGGTTCATTTTCAATTTTTATGTGTTTATATATATATATATATATATATATATATATATATATATATATATATATATATATATATATATATATATATATTTGTGTGTGTGTACGTATCAAACCGATGACTCAAAAAATAATGAGCCGATTTTGATCAAATTTCCTGAGTACCTTCCTTTCGCAAGTGGCTTGGATAAGTTCGTTAGTCAGGAAAATCGGCACATGTTTTCCCGGAAAATGTTGTGTTTTCTTTCGGAAATAATTTATATCTCCAGAAATAACAAAGTAAGGGCAACTAAACTTGGCACGCGTGTTTGTATTATAAGGAGTGAACCATGTACCAAAATTTAGGTCTGTAAGTAAGTCAGTTTAAAGATAAAAAAGTTATAGCCGGTTAAAGAAAAAAATATGGAGTTTTCCTCAAAACGTCAAAGTCGCGAATTGAAACGTCAAAATTTGCAACATTTAGGCAAAGAACCTCGAACAAATACGGGCTATGTAAAGGAAATGTCGCAAGAAGAATGTTTTGCAAACCCTAAGTTTCAGCTTCAACCGCCATTCATTTTACTAAAATATTTACAGAAAATTCATTTCAGGTAGACCCTTTCTCTGATACTTTGGCTGTAGGTTTAACTAGGCTCCCTAAAATCCATATTCAGGTTTACTTTCAGTTTTTATCTGTTTACGTATATACAGGGTGACGCTATTCTACGGTAAAGCTCGATATAATTCTTATTATACAAGATCCGAGAAAAAATTGTATACGTTAATTACAAGTGTTTTAAGCTGCATCTTATAAAAATATTTTGACAATCACAGAGTGGTCCATAAGTCGTTGGTGATCCCTATAATAATTTTTATCGAACACCCTTACACTCTTGCATTTTTGCATTTTTTTTACCGAAATATGATGCATGTTGGTCAGAAAAAAAATCTAGGCGCAGTAAGTGCGTTTTGGTAGCGAATTTTCAGTAAATCCTTCAATAACTCAATTTGCTATTATTAACCTAAGGTTTGCTGGCTAGGAAACCAGTTTTCTCGGAAACATTTAAAGTTTATTTTCGAAAAATATTTGTACATTTTCAAGCAATAGCTAATTTTAATAAAATATGGTACATTGTTTCTACTATATAGGCTATACCGGTAACCAGATTGATTCCTGCTTGCATTATAAAGACATAATATTTGCTATTAAAAACACTTTTATGAAAATTCACTTCCATAACGCACTTGCTGCGTCCATGCTTTTTTTAAAATTAGAAAATGTTAATTAAAGTTTTGTTCTCGATTCTCGCAAATTTCAAATCGACTAATGTCAATTATCATATTGGAAAAAAAAAATCAGTAAAAGGAATCCTGGCAGAATTCTTGCAAATTGCGAGGAGAAATGTGAATATTTTCTAGAATATTGACGAGATTCGTTCATCAGTGCTCCATATTTATATTAGTTCATTTGGTTGATTACCTGCTCAAATATGAAAACTTATTCAATTATAGAAAGTGTGAATAATTATCTCCAGCCATTACAAGTGTGTTATCGCTACCCATTACAAGTGTGATATGCATGGGTTTTCTATGTTTAGCAGGCAATTCATTAAATCATTTTCAAACACAAAGATGGATTATTGAGTCCGGCAGTCCCCCCTTTTTTTACACCAAGAAACACTTAGTACGAAGCAGTGATCCAGAGAAGAAGCCTACATCTGTTTTTTAAGCTTTAGTGAATTGTCATTAACAAAATTCACTAATAAACAGGTACCGATGGTAAGACTTTCGGAAAAATGTTTCTTTCAAATGAGCGCGAATTAGGGCATTTACAACGTAAATCCAAGATCCGTTTGAATTTTTGTATGTTTATATATATATATATATATATATATATATATATATATATATATATATATATATATATATATATATATATATATATATATATATATATATATATATATATATATATATATATATAAACACACACACACACACACACACACACACACACACACAGGTTGGCGCATTGAAAAGGAAACAGACCGATGTGCGTCCAGAGAATATTTTTTTAAGAAACGCTTAAACACGTCAATTTTAATATTGAGGGGGACATGTTCGACATAAAACTCAACTTTGTCACATCAACCCCTTAAGGGTGGTGATAACAACTCTTATATTTTAAATAGGGAACATGGGTCGAGTGTTACATCATTAGAAAGCTCTTTCTTTTCTGAATTCAGCACACTAATTTTTTTGAAGTTTTATCAACTCGTTTAAAAATTATTCACAGTTGGAGTTGCAAGAACGTATTTCATTCATTGTGATAAGAAATGCACTAATTAGTCAATTTTTCGTAAAAAAAATAAAAAACAAAACCAAACGTTCAAAAATGTTTATTCAGTTAAGTAAGTGTTCAAATTGTTGACCACCAGCTTCCATACAAAAGTACAAATTTTGTTCAAAACGAGCTCTGACATTCTGGAGCATTTGTTGAGTTATTCGACGGCATTCTTCAACAATGCGTCGTCGTAATTCTTCCAGAGACTCCGGTTCTGTTGCGTAAATTCTACTCTTTAAATGGCCCCATAGGAAGAAGTCTAAAGGAGTTAAATCCAGTGATCTAGGGGGCCACTCAATAGCACCTCTACGCCCAATCCATTGCTTTGGAAACTCTCTGTTCAAAAACTCCCTAACACGTTGTGAAAAATGCGGAGGAGCTCCATCTTGTTGAAACACTAATTGATTTTCTTGATAGCGATCATCATTTTCAACAATGTCAATTAGTAGAGGATAAACGATATCTTCTAGTAACTCCGAATACGTTTCGCCACTCAAATTGTCATCAAGAAAAATTGGTCCGATTAAACGGTGTCCAAAAATGCCAGTCCAGACA
Source organism: Tillus elongatus (assembly GCA_964006375.1). Classification (NCBI taxonomy): domain Eukaryota; kingdom Metazoa; phylum Arthropoda; class Insecta; order Coleoptera; family Cleridae; genus Tillus; species Tillus elongatus. Next base: position 145,868,470 of record OZ023264.1, on the reverse strand, counting down.
TTCAATTTCTGTGGAGTTTGAGTGTGGACTTCGTGAAAATTTCTTGGATTATTATCTGACCAATAACGACAATTATGACGATTGACTGTAGAGTTTAATAAAAACGTACACTCGTCTGAAAAACAGATCTTAAACAGAAAGTTCCCGTTATCAGCTATTCGTGCAGTCATAACTTCACAAAACTCCAGCGCCGATCAAAATCATCTTCATTCAGTTGTTGTACAAGATGAATTTTATACGGGTGAAATTTATGATGCTTTAATATTCGCTGAATAGTTCTTCTTTTCATGTTTGAAACAGTGGCCAATTTTCTCGTTTAAAGTTGGGTCAGCAGCAATTTGTCCTAAAACTTCAATCTCAGTAGTCTCATTTCCAACCGGAAATTCAGGTTCAGGATTCCTTTTTTTGTTGGCTACTGAAGCACTTTGTCGAAACTTTGCAATTAACTCCAAAATGTATTTTCTGTTAACATGTCTGTTCAGATGTCGTTCATCAAACAAATTTGCGGTACGGTTTTTAGTCATCGTTTTTGAAAAAAAGAGTAATTATTTCAACTCTTTCTTCTACAAAACACATCATTGTGAAATTAATTTTCGGTACTATCAAGTATCAAACCGAACATAATAAACCGTACCGTATGGATGGATGGATGGATGGATGGATGGATGGATGGATGGATCTGAGTGATAACTCCCAAAATGCGTTGAAAATACTTAGTGGATAATGTCCAATGCCTGGCACACATGCGTAGATTGATTCATGCAACAGGTATAAACCATACATCAACCGTAACCAAACAAAATAAGTAATAGGCGTAAAACATACTACCTGAACCAACAATCGTGAATTCTCGGCCACAAATATCGCAAATGAGAGACATGAAATTAATTTTTTTTAAGCACACTATATTTGTAGCTTGATGAATGGCCGCAATTACAGTTTTAGACTGAAAGTGTATCATAATATAGTGGAAATGCAAACAAAATCAAGTCACGTCTATATGAAAATGATTTGAAAACAGTTTGTTCTTTTATCTTTAAACTTAAACATAAGACGTCATCTAAGATCGAAACATTCGTTGAATGTGTTTCAAGGGACAATTTTTTAAATTATTTAATTGTTACGTTAAATAAATAAAAAGCCCCGGGCATGAAGTCGGCGTCAAGTATCAGGTAAACAAAGCTTTATTTAACGTATCTCAGCTGGTTCATTGGTAGGTGGTAGTGGATTTTTCCTTTGCGTGATAGTAAAGGATTTTTTTCACGCCCGTACCACCCATTACATCAAGGGGCCGGTGAAGTTCCAACGGACGTTTCCGGTTCTGGTGTATGAGTCGGTTTCCCTTATAAACAAAAATGATGATGGCTCCTCCTTGTACAAAAGATTCCGGAGATAAAATACCCCTCCATTCATATCTCCGGGAGAGGGGTATGCAGGGGGCGCCGGCATCACGATTTAAGATACCCTTCTCGAATATATGTGGCCTAAATTCTAACCTGAACTCCGTCCACCATTTCCTCCAGGCTAATAGGCCCCAACTCCCCTTCCTCACAGAAACCCAGATCAGTGCCAAAACAGCCACTAATCACCTTAATTTCCCGGGGTATGAGCTCCTTACTTCCTTTAGATTACATGGAGGCGTGTGTGCATACGTCCGTAGCAATCTACCCTGCACCGGACTCCCCAATTTGGAAGCTGGAAGAAAAAACATACTTTGGATGAAACTCTTTCTCAGGGCTGCAACTAAATTCATCTGTTGCATTTACCGGTCACCTTCTGACAACAACTTTGTCCAGCTCTTCGACTACCTTTCTGAAAAAACCGACCATCTGATTTCTGAATATCCTTCCTCTGAGGTCACTATTCTTGGTGACTTCAATTTCTATCATAAGGAATGGCTAGGATCTTCAAAAACCGATCTACAAGGGAGAGCAGCAGAGGCCTTCGAAGTCAGCAATTATTTAGTTAGTATGGTTCAGCAACCTACTTACTTTCCTCGCATCCCAACACACAGCTCAAATCCCTTGGATCTCCTTACTACAAAACTTGCATGCTATAAGACATCAGTCACCGCCCTCCTTGGTCGCTCAGACCACGGCATGGTTACTGCTTCCTGCGCAATCCAACCCGAGGTCACACAGTCATCACACCCACGTATCGTTTGGCACTAAAAATCCGTAAACTAGGACGAAATGCGGGATTACTTTTCCTCATTTCCATGGGCGTCTGTCTGCTTCTTTCATCCTGACCCATTTGATATCTCACAAAACGTCACCGAAATCATCCAAGCTGGCATGGAATTATTTATTCCACGCACACAGAAAACCTCTTCAGCCATTCAAAAGCCCCGGTTCTCCAAATCCTGTGACAAGGCCAGATTTGGAAAGGTCAAAGCTCACAAAACGCTTCTACACAATCCCAGTCAACAAAACCGTCAAGCATTTAACGACGCAAAAAACCGCTATGTCCGCATTCTTTCTGAGGCAAAAAAACTCGTTTAATAACCACATCAAAAACAAAGTCCTCTCAAGCTCCAACGGCAGCAAACCCTTCTGGACTCTTGCTAAATCTATTGGGAATAATTTCTGCAAGAACACGTTCCCACGTCTTGTTTCAGGGGATGAAATTGTTTCTACCGCCCTGGGCAAGGCTGAATTTTTGCCTCGTTTGCCGGCAATTCTTCTCTCAACCCACCTTCAAATTTTCAACCACCAACAGTCCCCAATGTCGCGCATAAAATGACGGATATCATTTTCAAAACGAAAAAGGTACGAAAGGTACTCTCTTCTCTTATTACCAGGAAAGCCTCTGGCCTTGACGAGATCCCAGCAATTCTTCTCAAAAATGCGCATCAGAACTTGCTCCTGTCCTGACTCGTCTGTTTCAGACATCTTACAATAAAGGCATACTCCCTAGTAACTGGAAAACTGCTCGAGTACAATCCGTCCCCAAGAAAGGATCCAAAGCGCTTCCTAGCAACTACATGCCTATTTCTTTCCTTTCAGTGGTCTCTAAAGTGAAGGAAAAGTATATAAACACCGAATTACTAAAATTTCTTTAAACACACAGTCTAATCCACAACAGGCAGTATGGATTCCGTCAGCGCAGATCAACTGCCGACCTACTTTCCTTTACACTCTTTCTTGGAACAAGTATATGAAACTACACGGTGAATCCCAGATTGTCGCTCTAGACATATCCAAAGCATTCGACCAGGTCTGGCACGCAGCGCTGCTTAATAAACTTCCGGCCTATGACCTACCACCAAAACTCTGTACCTGGACAGCAAATTTCCTCTCCAACCGGAGCATTTCTGTTGTCGTGGATGGCCATTCCTCTAAACTGTATCCCATTAATGCAGGAGTCCCTCAAGGTTCAGCTTTAGCCCTTACTTTATTTCTTCTCCACATCAATGACCTCCTCTCTAGCACATCCAACCCAGTTCACAGTTACGCGGATGACAGCATCCTCCACTCAAATATACAATATTCTAAGCCTGTCTCTTTAGCCCAATTAGATGAGGATCGCACACTCATGGGGGGTTCTGTCTCTGTGGGTCTCCAAAAAAATTAGACTGGGGAAGTAGAAATATTGTACAATTCAACTCCACCAAATCTCGGCCTTGCTTTCTACCTCATAAGAGATACACCAGCCCTAGACCCATCACAATGAACAACCAAGTTATTCAAAGTAATGTGTCCTTTTCACTTGTTGGCATTTCTGTGGATCGAAATCTCCATTGGCACCAACATGTCACATCAATTGCATAAGCGACTGCTAAGGAATTAGGTTTCCCCTTCCGGGCTCGTAAATACTTTTCACCAGCTAATCTCTATACATTATATACCTCACAAATAAGGCCAAACCTCGAATACTGCTTCCACATATGGGGTGCCGCTGCCGCTTCTACATTCGCTATCCTGGACTCCATTCAGAAGAGAGCTATACGTCTCATCGGTGACCCTACCCTCACCCAAAGGCTGCCATCCTTTGCCCACCGACGTGCCGTTGGTGACCTCTCTCTCTCTCTTTTATAGATATCTGCACGGGCACTGCTCAGAGAGGCTTTCTTCCATAGTTCATCCACCTGCTGCCCCCAACAGATCTACTAGCGCAACAGAGCGAATGCACCCTTTTACTGTCCAGGTCATCAGACATAGAACATCTTGTTATGCCCGCTCTTTTGTCCCGAGGACTTCCCAGCTGTGGAATTCCTTGCCGGCACATGTTTTTCCTTCTCCGACTCCCAAACCTTCAAGTCCTGACTTAACAAGTTGCCTCTTTCCTCCTTATCGACACCCACGGTACGATAGTATTTAGGCTGTGAGCCCTCGTGGTATGTTGTTGAAATTAAAAAAGTCTGGACGCAGCAAGTGCGTTTTGGTAGTGAATTTTCATAGAAATGATCTGGCACGAAATATTTATTTATAACTTTTTTTCTTTTAACATAGAAATATAGATTTTGGTATATAGTTTCCTTTTAATGTCGTAAACTTACGTACCAAATTTGGTTACCATAGCTTTCCTATTTTTTGAGATAAAATTTTTTTTCGTAAGAAAACCCAAAATTTTCCTGGAAAACCTGGTCCGATTTTCCTGGCTAACGAACTTATCCAAGCCACTTACAAACGGAAGGCACATGCTAAATTTGATCAAAATCGGTCCATGATTTTTTGAGTTATCGGTGTGATACATACATACATATATATATATATATATATATATATATATATATATATATATATATATATATATATATATATATATATATATATATATATATATATATATATATATAAATTGAAACTGAAACTGACCCCGGATATGGGTTCTAGGGGTCCTAGCTCGCGGTCATTTGAAGAAATTTTTTCAAAATTCAAAAGTCGAGAACTCCTCATTAGTGAATTTTTTCTAAGAAATTCACTAAAAAGGATGCTTGTCTCCTACGCAAAAGGTTCCGACATCGATTCCCCGTCGATAAATGTACCGTTTTTGTTTTGTTTAACTTTGACATTTGGAGAAACATTAGTGTACAGATTTCATACGTTTTGAACAAGATCTCATTTTTGTTGAAAACTTTGTCACCTTTGGGTCTAAAATTATAATTTTCAGCAAACATTTTGAATTTTTATTGAGAAAATTCACTAATAGAGAATTTGTTGAAAACGTTTTTTTAGCTGTTGGACATACCGCTTTGATTAGGTTGCTAAAACGAAATAATTCAGGCGATTGATAAGGAAAAATAACTGCTACGTTTATAATTTGGCAGGTACTTTACTTTTCTAAATGTGAATTAAGTTTCCTTCTGGAAAGCTTTTGTAACTTTGATGAAATTTGTAATACGAGTTTCTTTTAAAGAGACAGTATCTATAGATATAGCAAAATTGTCTAGCTTCATAGAAAATTGAGTTTTGGGCATTTTTCTCAAAAGAAGTTAGAACACAAGATCTTTTTGATAATAGAGAGATATCGATGGTAACACTTTCGAAAGAATTCCTCAAATTGAACTTCCTTTAAAGTAATGATTATATTATATTTTATACCAGTTTGTTACACCGATTTCAACCAATTAAATATCGCAATGCGTTTTATGAACTCGTTAAGAATGGGCAGTGCAACGGTACCTAACACCAAACCATACGGTAACACTTAATTTGGAGGGTCCGACACATATGAAAATGTTTTGTATCCTCCTACTATGTCGAAAATCATAACTACTGGACAATTGATAGTCCCTTTATTAATCTTATTTTTAAAGGGGTAGACATTGATCCAATCCACTCCATAGCAGGTGGTAGTGGAATTTTCCTTTATGTAATAGTAAAGGATTTTTTCACGCCCGAGGAGGTACCACCCCATACATCAAGGGGCCGGTGAAGTCCCAACGGACGTTTCCGGTTCTGGTGTATGAGTCGGTTTCCCTTATAAGCAAAAATGATGATGGCTCCTCCTTGTATAAAATATTCCGGAGGCAAAATACCCCTCCATTCGGATCTCCGGGAGAGGGGTGTACAGGGGGCGCCAACATCAAGATTTAACATATCCTTTTCGAATATATGTGGCCTAAATTCTAACCTGAACTCCGTCCACCATTTCCTCCAGGCTAATAGGCCCCAACTCCTCTTCCTCACCGAAATCCAAATCAGTGCCAAAACAGCCACTAATCACCTTAATTTCCCGGGGTATGAGCTCCTTACTGCCTTTAGATTGCATGGAGGCGTGTGCGCATACGTCCGTAGCAATCTACCCTGCACCAGACTTCCCAATTTAGAAGCTGGAAGAAAAGACATACTATGGATAAAACTCTCTCTCAGGGCTGCAACTAAATTCATCTGTTGCATTTACCGGTCACCTTCTGACAACAACTTTGTCCAGCTCTTTGACTACCTTTCTGAAAAAACCGACTATCTGATTTCTGAATATCCTTCCTCCGAGGTCACTATTCTTGGCGACTTCAATGTCCATAATAAGGAATGGCTAGGATCTTCAAAAACCGATCCACAAGGGAGAGCAGCGGAGGCCTTTGCAGTCAGCAATTCTTTGGCCAATATGGTTCAGCAACCTACTTACTTTCCTCGTATCCCAACACACAGCTCAAATCCCTTGGATCTCCTTCTTACTACAAATCCTGAATGCTATAAGATATCAGTCACCGCCCCCCTTGGTCGCTCAGACCACGGCATGGTCACTGCTTCCTGTGCAATGCAACCCGAGGTCACACAGTCATCACACCCACGTATCGTTTGGCACTACAACTCCGCAAACTGGGACGAATTGCGGGATTACTTTTCCTCATTTCCATGGGCGCCTGTCTGCTTCTCTCATCCTGACCCCTCTGATATCTCACAAAACGTCACCGAAATTATCCAAGCTGGCATGGAATTATTTATTCCACGTACACAGAAAACCTCTTCAGCCACTCAAAAGCCCTGGTTCTCTAAATCCTGTGACAAGGCCAGACTTGAAAAGGTCAAAGCTCACAAAACGCTTCTACACAATCCCAGTCAAGAAAATCGTCAAGCATTCAACGACGCAAGAAACCGCTATGTCCGCATTCTTTCTGAGGCAAAAAACTCGTTTAATAACCACATCAAAAACAAAGTCCTCTCAAGCTCCAACGGCGGCAAACCCTTCTGGACTCTTGCTAAGTCTATTGGGAATAATTTCTGCAAGAGCACGTTCCCACCTCTCGTCTCAGGTGATGAAATTGTTTCTACCGCCTTGGGCAAGGCTGAACTTTTTGCTTCGTTGTTCGCCGGAAATTCTACTCTCAACCCACCTCCAAATGTTCAACCACCAACAGTCCCCAATGTCGCGCATAAAATGACTGATATCATTTTCAAAACTAAAAAGGTACGAAACATGCTCTCTTCTCTTAATACCAGGAAAGCCTCTGGCCTTGACGAGATCCCAGCAATTGTTCTCAAAAAATGCGCACCAGAACTTGCTCCTGTCCTGACTCGTCTGTTTCAGATATCTTACAATAAAGGCATATTCCCTAGTAACTGGAAAACTGCTCGAGTACATCCCATCCCCAAGAAAGGATCCAAAGCGCTTCCTAGCAACTACAGGCCTATTTCTCTCCTTTCAGTCATCTCTAAAGTGATGGAAAAGTATATAAACACCGAACTACTAAAATTCCTTGAAAAACACAGTCTAATCCACGACAGGCAGTATGGATTCCGTCAGCGCAGATCGACTGCCGACCTCCTTTCCTTTGTCACCCATTCTTGGAACAAGTCTATGGAACAACACGGTGAATCCCAGATTGTTGCTCTAGACATATCCAAAGCATTCGACCAGGTCTGGCACGCAGCGCTGCTTAATAAACTTCCGGCCTATGGCCTACCACCAAAACTTTGTACCTGGACAGCAAATTTCCTCTCCAACAGGAGCATATCTGTTGTTGTGGATGGCCATTCCTCTAAACTGTATCCAATTAATGCAGGAGTTCCTCAAGGTTCAGCTTTAGCCCCTACTTTGTTTCTTCTCCACATCAATGACCTCCTCTCTAGCACATCCAACCCAGTTCACAGTTACGCGGACGACAGCACCCTCCACTCAAACATACAATATTCTAAGCCTGTCTCTTTAGCCCAATTAGATGAGGATCGCAGACTCATGGAGGGTTCTGTCTCCGTAGACCTCCAAAAAATATTAGACTGGGGAAGTAGAAATCTTGTACAATTCAACCCCACCAAAACTAAGTCTTGCTTTCTTTCTCACAAGAGATACAGCAGCCCTAGACCCATCACAATGAACAACCAAGTTATTCAAAGTAATGAGTCCTTTTCTCTTGTTGGCATTTCTGTGGATCGAAATCTTAATTGGCACCAACATGTTACATCAATTGCAGAAGCGGCTGCTAAGAAATTGGGTTTCCTCTTCCGGGCTCGCAAATACTTTTCACCAACTAATCTCTATACCTTATACACTTCACAAATAAGGCCAAACCTCGAATACTGCTCCCACATCTGGGGTGCAGCAGCCGCTTCTACACTCGCTATCCTGGACTCCATTCAAAAGAGAGCTATACGTCTCATCGGTGACCCTACCCTCACCCAAAGGCTTCCATCCCTTGCCCACCGACGTGCCGTTGGTGACCTCTCTCTCTTTTATAGATATCTGCACGGGCACTGCTCAGAGGAGCTTTCCTCCATAATTCCCCCACCTGCTGCCCCCAGCAGATCTACCAGGGGAGCAGAGCGAATGCACCCTTTTAATGTCCAGGTCACCAGACATAGAACATCTTGTTATGCCCGCTCTTTTGTCCCGAGGACTTCCAAGTTGTGGAATTCCTTGCCAGCACATGTTTTTCCTTCTCCTCCGAACCTCCAAACCTTCAAGTCCAGAATTAACAAGCTGCCTCTTTCCTCCTTGTCAACACCCACGGTACGATAGTATTTAGGCTGTGAGCCCTCGTGGTGTGTTGTTGACATAAAAAAAATAAAATATGTTGAACAAGTTGAACAAAGAATTGTCTTCACCCACAAAGTGATGTGACTGAACTCCAGTTACAACAGAATATAATCAGCTGTGATTCATTTAATACAACGCCATAATTCAAAAGGTCTTTAAACTAAAAAAAACTCTGGACGCAGCAAGTGCGTTATGGTAGTGAATTTTCATAAAAATGTTTTTAATAACAAATATGTGTGTTTTTTTAAGAAAGCAGACATAAAATTTGGTTACCAGTATAACCTATATAGTAAAAACAATGTGCCATGTTTCATCAAAATAACTTTATTGTGTGAAAATGTACAAAAATTTCCCAAAGTAAACTTAAAGTGTTCCCGAAAAAACACGTTTCTTGGTCAACCTTATAGGTTAATAGCAAATTGAGCTGTTCAAATATGAAACATTTGATCAAAATTAGCTACCATAACGCATTTGCTGCGTCCAGAATTTCTTTTCTTACAAACATGCATTATATTTCGATGGAAAATGCAAAAATGCAATAGCATAAGGCGTGTTTGATTAAAAAAAAAGGAAATTTGTATCACCAACGACTTATGGGCCATCCTGTGATTGTAGAAATATTATTTTAAGATGTAGCTCAAGACACCCTATAATTAATATACAAAAATTTTTCATATCTTATATAATAACGGATATATTGATCTTTATTGATTTTTTACGCAAATTCGACAAAAATTATATATCATTAAACGATAAACTCTATAGCTAAGGCTACTGCCAAGCATCAGAGAAAGGGTCTATTTGAAATGAATTTTCTGGAAACATTTTAGTAAAATGAAGGACAATGACAGTTGAAACTAAGACTTCAGGGTTTGTAAAACATTCTTCTTGAGACATTTTATTTCTATAGCCCGTATTAGATTCAAGTTATTTGCCTAAATGTTGCCAATTTTGACATTTTAAATCGCCACTTTGACGTTTTGAGGAAAACCCCAATTTATTTTTCTTTAAATGCCCATAACTTTTTGTCTTTTGACCTACATAGCTAAATTTTGGTAGGTCACTTACCTATAAGGATGTAGACTTGCGTACCAAATTTGGTTGCCCTTACTTTGTTAATTCCGGAGATATAAATTTTTTTCGAAAGAAAACACAAAATTTTCCGGGAAAACCTGGGCAGATTTTTCTGGCTAACGAACTTATCCAAGCCATTTGCAAAAGGAATTTTTTCACCAAATTTAATCAAAATCGGCCCATTATTTTTTGAGTTATCGGTGTGATACATATATATATATATATATATATATATATATATATATATATATATATATATATATATATATATATATATATATATATATATATATATATATATATATAACATATAAAAATTGAAACCGACCCCGGATATGTTTTCTGGGGGGCCTAATTAGCGCTCATTTGAAGAAATTTTTTCAAAATTCAAAAGTCGGGATCTCCTCATTAGTGAATTTTTTTAAGAAAATTCACTAATAATGTAAATGATCAAAGGAAAAATGTCATTATTTGACTGAATAAAATAATTACATAAATATTAGTGATGGGTCGTTATTTAACTGTCAGCTATTTTTAAACGGTTACCGAGCCGTAACGGTAACCACCAGTTATGGATATATAAAAATAACAGCTTAAAAAGTAACGCTTTTTACACTAAACTAGAATTCGGAGTCGTGTCTGTTTCAGTTCTACTGCAACTAGGTTCGATGAATAAACATCGGTTTTCATCGGCAACTGTTATTTAACCATTTAACGGGATGAATAGCCTTGAGATTGGGAATGCTAAATATGTATGGTTATACAGTATAAAGCGGACTGTACTTCATAACATTATTATTTATACTAGTGTGCTCGCTCTCGCTCACAGCTTTAGGGACGTACGATCTTCGGTACAATAAAACGGTTCAATTTTAATTGTAACTTTAAACGGTTGTTGATGGGGATACGGCATACGGACACTACTACACAGAGTTATTCTGTTAAACTGAGAAGCTGTTATTTTTGACATTTACGTAAAGACCCCTCATAAAATAAATTTGTTAGAAATGACTAGTTTATAATTCCTAAAACATCTAAGTAAATACTAATATGACTCCTTTCTGATTTCTAAAAGTTTCACTTCAGAGTGGCAAATAATTTACGACACGCTTATTATAATTTCTTAACCCTTTGTTTCCTTTTCATATCGACAAAATTTGAGATTTATACACTACGTGAAATAACGGGGTAAAAATACAATGAATTTATACTAGTGTGCTCGCTCTCGCTCACAGCTTTGGGAATGTAGGAATACTATCGATCGACTATCCAGTTTAAAATAACTAAAGCCGTTATTTTCAACGGTTATTATAAAACCACGTTAACGGCTTCAACTGTTAACAGAAAATAACCGTTTTTCCCATCACTAATAAATATAAGTTTCTAAATAATCTCTGGAGATCTACGACAGTGATAGATGCATCTTCTATGAGGACAACAGTTTGTTTCCTAAAGTGCTATTACTTCCACCTCGTGACAATGTGTGGAAGTCAGCGACAAAAATTTCAAAAAATTTTTTCGCTTAAACGTAAAAAGAATCAAAACATAGAAAACATGTTTTTTTTTGGTCTGTCGGTCTGTATGTCTGTAGCCACGATAATTTTAGAACGAATTTAGATATCGTCTTCAAATTTGGTATACAGTTTGCACCCGACAAACGAACGGTTCGGATTGTTTTTGGGTAAAATCTCTCGAGGGGGTAAGGGATGAATAGGGGGTGATTTGGTGAAAATTTACATTTTTTCGTTAAAGCTTGAGTAATATAACGTTTTAGCGTTTGTTTATTATAAAACATTCAATTTCATCAAACATCTGGTATTCTGTGCTGAAATTAATGTAGGGGTTGAATGTGTTGGGTGGAATATAGGTGACAGAAATTTGGATTTTTTTGTTGCTAAAACGGCGTGAAGTCTCAAAACATATAAAACTTGATTCTGGGACGAAATTTTTTTGTCTGTCGATCTGACGGTCGGTTTGTCTGTATGCCTGTCTGTTAGTAGGCGCAATAACTTTCGAACGAATTGAGATATAATCTTCAAATTTGGTATCCAGTTAGCAACCGACAAAAGAACGCTTCGAATTGTTTTTGGGTAAGATCGCTTCAAAGGGTAGGGGATAAATGGGCGATGATTTAGTGAATATTGACATTTTTTCAAAACTCGAGTAATATAACGTTTCATAAGTTTGTAGTGACAGGAATGCTTGAAAAACACAGTCTAATCCACGACATGCAGTATGGATTCCGTCAGCGGAGATCAACTGCTGACCTCCTTTCCTTTGTCACCCATTCTTGGAACAAGTATATGGAACTACACGGTGAATCCCATATTGTCGCTCTAGACATATCTAAAGCATTCGACCAGGTTTGGCACGCAGCACTGCTTGATAAACTTCCGGCCTATGGCTATGGCCTACCACCAAAACTCTGTACCTAGACAGCAAATTTCCTCTCCAACCGGAGCATCTCTGTTGTCGTGGATGGCCATTCCTCTATATTCAATTAATGCAGGAGTTTCTCAAGGTTCAGCTTTAGCCCCTACCCTGTTTTTTCTCCACGTCAATGACCTCTTCTCTAGCACATCCAACCCAGTTCACAGTTACGCGGACGACAGCACCCTCCACTCAAATATACAATATTGTAAGCCTGTCTCTTTGTCCCAATTAGATGACGATCGCAGACTCATGGAGGGTTCTGTCTCCGTGGATCTCCAAAAAATATTAGACTGGCGAAGTAGAAATCTTGTACAATTCAACCCCACCAAATCTCAGTCTTGCTTTCTTTCTCATAAAAGATACATCAGCCCTAGACCCATCACTGTGAACAATCAAGTTATTCAAAGTAATGAGTCCTTTTCACTTGTTGGCATTTCTGTGGATCAAAATCTGAATTGGCACCAACGTGTCACATCAATTGCAGAAACGGCTGCTAAGAAATTAGGTTTCCTCTTCCGGGCTCGCAAATACTTTTCACCAGCTAATCTCTATACCTTATATACTTCGCAAATAAGGCCAAACCTCGAATACTGCTCCCACATTTGGGGTGCCGCTGCCGCTTCTACACTCGCTATCCTGGACTCCATTCAGAAGCGAGCTACACGTCTCATTGGTGACCCTACCCTCACCCAAAGACAGCCATCCCTTGCCCACCGACGTGCCGTTGGTGACCTCTCTCTCTTTTATAGATATCTGCACGGGCACTGCTCAGAGGAGCTTTCTTCCATAGTTCCTCCACCTGCTGCCCCCAACAAATCTACCAGGGGAACAGAGCGAATGCACCCTTTTACTGTCCAGGTCACCAGACATAGAACATCTTGTTATGCCCGCTCTTTTGTCCCGAGGACTTCCAAGTTGTGGAATTCCTTGCCGGCGCATGTCTTTCCTTCTCCTCCGAACCTCCAAACCTTCAAGTCCAGAATTAACAAGTTGCCTCTTTCCTCCTTGTCGACAGGCACGGTACGATAGTATTTAGGCTGTAAGCCCTCGTGGTGTGTTGTTGAAATAAAAAATAAAATTATTTTTTTGTTTGTGATCAAATCATGGACCCTAAATTCATTTAATAAGGATGTCTTTCTGAGGAGAGTATATTATCACAGCTATGGGGAAGTTATGGTTCAATTTGCAGCAATATTTATTATATTGTATGTATGACTGCAGGTCCGCTGAAGTTCTCAGCTGTGTCAAATACAGACTGATATTTTTCTAAGGGAAGCTCGTTGGGACATACTCTGTATATGAAACATGTGTGTATTTTTCGTTTCACGTAATTTAAAAGTTAATCAAACAAATAATCTCTTTCCACTGTTTTAATTTATAAAACAATATGTTTGTCAACCATACAATTATCACATATTGTTGTCGCACGAAGTTTACAAAAATGTCAGAATGTTTGCCGTATGAGGTGTGATTTATTTTTTAGTTCGTCGTGCTTTGTGTGCTAAGAACATGGGTTTCGTTCATGTATCAGTGATCTGTGGAATAGAAGGTGATAATATTGTCCAAAAAATACTAATCGGTATAAAAATATTTGATATTTAAATAGGTTTATATATCTTTAAGACATTATGAGGTAGTTAAGATTAGAAAAAGTTTGGACACAGCAAATGCGTTATGCAAGTGAATTTTCAAAAAAATGTTTTTAATAGCAAATATGTCTCTCTAATGAAAGCACGCATAAATCTGGTTACCGGTATAACCTATATAACAGAGACAATGTACCCATATTTTATCAAAATAACTTATTGTTTGAAAATGCACAAAATTTTCCGAAACTAAACTTAAAATCTTTCCGAGAAAACTGGTTTCCGAGCCAACAAACCTTAGGTTAATAACAAATTGAGTTATTGAAATTTGAAGCAATTAGTAAAAATTCGCTACCAAAACGCACTTAGTGCGTCTCGATTTTCTTTCTTACAAACATGCATCATATTTCGTTAAAAAATGCAAAAGTGCAATAATATAAGGGTGTTCAACAAATTTTGCAGGTATCACCAACGATTTACGGGCCACCTGTGATTACCAAAATAATTTTATAAGACGCAGCTCAAGACGCCCTATAATTAACCTATACCACTTTTTCTCGTATCTTGTATAATAACAATTATATTGAGCTTTACCGTACAAATGCGTCACCCTGTATATATATATAAACAGATAGAAACTGAAACTAAACCCGGATATGGATTCTAGGGGGCCTAGTTTGCGCTTATTTGAAGAAATCTTTTAAAATTCAAATTCTCGGTATGCTCATTGACGAATTTTTTTTTACGAAAATTAGCTAAAAATTATAGACCGTTAAACTCTAAACTTTTCTGTAAATAGTTTGGTAAAATGAAGGACAATGACGGTTGAAGCTGAAACTTAAGGGTTTGCAGAACACTCTTCTTGCTAAATTTTCTTTACATAATCCGTATTTGTTTCAGGTTCTTTGCATCAATGTTGCCAATTTTGACGTTTCAAACCGCGACTTTGACGTTTTGAGGAAGACCCCAATTTTTTTCCTTTAAATTCCCATAACTTTTTTGTCTTTAAACTTACAGACCCAAATTTCACCTAAATGGTTCACTCTTTGCAATACAAACCCGCGTACGAAATTTGGTTGCCTTACTTTGTTATTTACGAAGATATACTTTTTTTCCAAAAGAAAGCCCAACATATTCTGGGGAAACTTGGGCCGATTCTCCTGGCTAAAGAGTTAATCTAGGCCACTTGCAAAAGGAAGGTACTCAGAAAATTTGATTAAAACCAACCCAATATTTTTTGAGTTATCGGTGTGACATATATATATATATATATATATATATATATATATATATATATATATATATATATATATATATATATATATATATATATATATATATATATATATATATATATATATATATATATATTATATGGTGGCGCATTGAAAACTAAACAACCGATTTGCGTCCAGAGAAATTTTTTTTGAAGAAACTGAAACATGTCAATTTTAGTATTGAGGGGGACATGTTTTGACATAAAACTCAACTTTGTCACATCAACCCCTTAAGGGTGGTGATAACAACCCTTATATTTTAAATAGGGAACATGGGTCGAGTGTTACATCATTTGAAAGCTCTTTCTTTTCTGAATTCAGCACACAAATTTTTTTTTAAGTTTTAGCAACTCGTTTAAAAATTATTCACAGTTGAAGATGCGAAAACGCATTTCACTCATTCCGATAAGAAATGTGCTGATAGTCAATGTTTTGTTGGTTTGTAAACAAACAACTGACTATCAGAACATTTCTTATCGGAATGAGAGAAATGCTGTTTATTATTTCAGTTTATTGGTCGGTTTGATACTTGATAGTACTACCGAAAATTAATTTCACAATGGTGTATTCTGTAGAAGAAAGAGTTGAAATAATTACTCTTTTTTTCAAAAATGATGACTGTGCCAACCATACCGCAAATTTGTTTAATGAACGACATCCGAACAGACATGTTAACAGAAAATACATTTTGAAGTTAGTTGCAAAGTTTCGACAAAGTGGTTCAGTAGCCAACAAAAATCGGGATCCTGAACGTGAATTTCCGGTTAGAAATGAGACCACTGGGATTGAAGTTTTAGGACAAATTGCTGCAGACCCAACTTTGAGCACGAGAAAATTGGCCATTGTTTCAAACATCAAAAGAAGTACTATTCAGCGAATATTGAAGCATCATAAATTTCACCCGTATAAAATTCATCTTGTACAACAACCGAATGAAGATAATTTGATCGGCGGCTGGAGTTTTGTGAAGTTATGACTGCACGAATAGCTGATAACGGGAACTTTCTGTTCAATATCTGTTTTTCAGACGAGTGTACGTTTTTATTATACTCTACAGTCAATCGTCATAATTGTC
Organism: Tillus elongatus; assembly: GCA_964006375.1. Lineage (NCBI taxonomy): Eukaryota > Metazoa > Arthropoda > Insecta > Coleoptera > Cleridae > Tillus > Tillus elongatus. The sequence goes on along the minus strand of OZ023264.1, from coordinate 145,852,106 downwards.
GTTATTGGGCAGATAATAATCCAAGAAATTTTCACGAAGTACACACTCAAGCTCCACAGAAATTAAATGTCTGAACTGGCATTTTTGGAGACCGTTTAATCGGACCAATTTTTCTTGATGGCAATTTGAGTGGCGAAATGTATTTGGAGTTACTAGAAGATATCGTTTACCTCTACTAATTGACATTGTTGAAAATGATGGTCGCTATCTAGAAAATCAATTAGTGTTTCAACAAGATGGAGATGGAAAATTTGTACTTTTGTATGGAAGCTGGTGGTCAACAATTTGAACACTTACTGAACTGAATAAACATTTTTGAACTTTTGGTTTTGCTTTTTAGTTTTTTTTAAGGAAAAATTGACTAATTAGTGCATTTCTTATCACAATGAATGAAATACGTTTTTGCAACTCCAACTGTGAATAATTTTTAAACGAGTTGATAAAACTTCCAAAAAAATTAGTGTGCTGAATTCAGAAAAGAAAGAGCTTTCAAATAATGTAAGACTCGACCCATGTTCCCTATTTAAAATATAAGGGTTGTTATCACCACCCTTAAGGGGTTGATGTGACAATGTTGAGTTTTATGTCAAAACATGTCCCCTCAATATTAAAATTGATGTGTTTCAGCGTTTCTTAAAAAAACATTTCTCTGGGCGCAAATCGGTCTGTTTCGTTTTCAATGCGCCACCCTCTATATATATATATATATATATATATATATATATATATATATATATATATATATATATATATATATATATATATATATATATATACATATACATATACATATACATACATACATACATACATACATACAAATTGAAACTGACCATGGGTATGAGTTCTAGGGAGTCGGGATCTCATTAGTGAATTTTTTTAAAGAAAATTCACTAAAAAGTACATTTACATGTGTTTAACGAAAACCTTTAGTATCTGGGGAAATAAAATTTGTAAGAATTTAAAATTTGGCACAATAACTAATTGAAACAGTCTCATTTGAACTAAAATAATCTCATTCTGCTGCAACTTCCGGTACGGCTATACCATAAGTTGCTGGTAGCTTCCTTGTTTCAAATGGAGCACCTGTATTTTTTCAGATTTTTGGATTCAATGATCAATGCAAAGGTGAGTATGGTAGAGGCCGTCTACATCTAAAATTAACGGTTTTATGGGTATGTTGATTTTTGTGAAAAAAATTACAACTGCATGGTTCAAAATTCAGTAACTTCAAATCCAATAGACACTGGAAAATCATATTTGGCTGTTGTAAAGGACTATTAGTGAACAATTCAACCGTACCGTTTTATTCTGTTGTTTATCTACAGGATGTTCATAATAATAATAATATTTAGTCAGTTTTCAACTTAATATCTTCCTAATCTTAGATAGAAGCACATGCTGATTTTCTTTTGTGCTGATACAGAATTTAATTCATGAACAGATCATGTTTCTTTACCAACCAAAACGATGTTATCTCTTCCAAGCATTTTTTTTTTCAAAAATTCGCTAATAATAGACTATTTATTAGACCAGAAATTCTATAACTGAAACTACTGCCAAAGCATCAGAGAAAGGGTCTATTTTCTGCAATTTTTTTTAGTAAAATGAAGGACAATGACGGTTGAAGCTGAATCTTAAGGCTTTGTTAAACACACTTCTTACGACATTTCTTCTACATAATCCGCATTCGTTTCAAATTCTTTGTCTAAAAATTGACAATTTTCATGTTTCAAATCGCGACTTTGACGTTTTAGGAAGAAAAACTATAACATTTTCAAACTAATTTTTCTGGCATTTCTCTATTTTTGCGGCAAGCAAACTTAATTTTTGTTTGTAATATTTAATAGGTTTTGTTAACCAAACGGAATATTTTGGCCTTGTGCTATCAACTGGTCACCATTGGCACACAATTTTTTTTTTCTTTAAATGCTTATAACTTCTTTCTTTTTACATAGAGGTATGAATTTTCGTGCGTGGGATACGTTTTATGGTAGAACCTTGTGTACCAAAATTAGTTGTCATATCTTTGCTTATTAATGCGTATAAATAAATATTAGTGCCCTTTATAATTTCCGTTGCTTCTTTTCTTTCAGGGATTCAGCACGCTGTTGGGGGATTAGCTTCTAAACCTGAACGTGACTTATTGATGCAAGATTTTATGACAGTAGAAACGACAAATTTTCCCAGTGAAGGATCAAACCACACACCAGCTCATCATTTTTCCGAGTTTAAGTTTAAAAATTATGCTCCAATAGCTTTTAGGTATTTTAGAGATTTGTTTGGTATACAACCCGACGATTTTTTGGTAAGTTAACATACATTTCATTCATTTTTCAGCAGTTAATATTTTTTTGTCATCCGTAGATGTCTATGTGTAATAGCCCTCTTAGAGAATTGTCCAATCCAGGTGCCAGTGGCTCTATATTTTATTTAACAACAGATGATGAATTTATAATCAAGACTGTACAACATAAAGAAGGAGAATTTTTACAAAAACTATTAGCTGGTAAGTTAGCTATTTTTTTTAGAATTAGAATAATTCGATGTCATAAGTAAGAGTTATTCAATGAAGCTTTCAAATCACATATTTATAATATATAGTGCGGGGAAATTGTGTCACATCACGATCCCACTAGCACCAAAGTAATGGCAACTAAGATCGGAACCTGAAATGTGGAAGTTGTAATTCTACAACTCTGTGAAAATAACTATATTACACATTAACAGTGACAATTACATAATATTCGTTAGTGATGGGAAAAACGGTTATTTTCTGTTAACAGTTGAAGCCGTTAACGTTATTTAATAATAACCGTTGAAAATAACAGCTTCAGTTCTTTATCTGTTATTTTAAACTGGATAGTCGATCGATAGTATCCTACATTCCCAAAGCTGTGAGCGAGAGCGAGCACACTAGTATAAATGCATTGTATTTTTACCCCGTTATTTCACGTAGTGTATAAATCTCAAATTTTGTCCATATGAAAATGAAACAAAGGGTTAAGAAATTATAATAAGCGTGTCGCAAATCTTTTGCCACTCTGAAGTGAAACTTTTAGAAATCAGAAAGGAGTCTTATATTAGTATTTACTTAGATGTTTTAGGAATTATAAACTAGTCATTTCTAACTTCTAACCAATTTATTTTATGAGGGGTAAATGTCAATGCCACAGCAAGAATCAATAAATATCATTATTTATCAGGTCTTGGGACGTTAGACGTTAGAACTTTTATTGCAAGGCAGCACTAGCTTCAACAAATAACTGCTTTATACACTACTACACTACACAGGGAGAGGGAGTGATTCTAAAGAACGGTAACATACTTGATTATTCAGCAAATAACAACCACTCTGTAAATTCATGTGACATCGATCTGAGTAATATTTTATTTTTTTGTGATGAAATAACAATTTTATGAGAAAATCTCAAGACATTAAAAAGTTGCTAAATGAATCCTTCTTTTTAAATCATTTTTTTTAAATAGAAAACGGTACACACAATAAAAAGTAGTGAAAAAATAATGTAAGGGTAGGTTTTTTCACCCTCTTGTGATAACATTATAGGGTTATAAAATCCTTTTAAAACTGCCATTTTGTTAGCCTTATGCATCTGCAAAATTTCGTTTTTCAAAATTATTCCATAACGGAGAAATTTAATGAAAACTTTTTTTGCCAAAATTTCAAAGGGCTGTAACTTGGAGGAGAAGGGGTTTCAAGAAAAACTTAATAGAAAGACACACCTTATTTTTCGCCAAAGAATCACCCTGTATAATTTTTCGCATCAATTTAGAAACACCTGTATATATATACACACACATATATATATATATATATATATATATATATATATATATATATATATATATATATATATATATATATATACCTATATATATATATATATATATATATATATATATATATATATATATATATATATATATATATATATATATATATATATATATATATATATATATTCATTTAATTTTTTATATTTAAATGTAGGTATATAGATATTAAAAAATGTTGTATCATTATATTTTTTTAATTAATTTGATAACTATTATCAGACAAACGAAAATGACGTGTTAACTGTTTTCTTAGGTAATGTATATAAATTTAAATAAATAAGTACTTTAATTTCACGTGAAATAACCCTATTTTGCGTTGTCTATAGTGTAAGTAATAACACGTTTTTACAGAAATTCATCTTTTCACCCAACATTTTGTATTATTAAATATTTGGCTTTACATACTAATGGGAAATTCAACTGTTTCAAAAATAACAGCTTCTCAGTTTAACAGAATAACTCTGTGTGGTAGTGTCCGTATGCCGTATCCCCGTCAACAACCGGTTAAAATTAAAATTAAACCGTTTATTGTACCGAAGATCCTACGTTCCTAAAGCTGTGAGCGAGAGCGAGCACACCAGTATAAATAACGTGTTAAGTATAATGTGATGAAGTAAAGTCCGCTCTATACTGTATACATACATATTTAGCATTCCCAGTCTCAAGGCTATTCGTCCCGTTAAATGGTTAAATAACAGTTGCCGATGAAAACCGATGTTTATTCATGGAACCTAGTTGCAGTAGAACTGAAACAGATACGACTCCGTTTTCTAGTTTAGTGTAAAAAGCGTTATTTTTTAAGCTGTTATTTTTATCAGTCCATAACTGGTGGTTACCGTTGCGGCTCGGCAACCGTTAAAAAATAACCGACAGTTAAATAACAACCCATCACTAATATTCACCACTTATAAATACTTTAAGCGTTACGTAACTCTTTAGCTGCTTTCAAGGTATTAGGAACGTCGTCGTACTCATAGAATGAGTTTAGGGAACCTAAAACGACAGTAGCCGAAATGATCTTATGTTATTGAAATGCTACATCACACTTGGAGAACCCAAATCACCACAATACATCTAAAAAACCTAACGATAGTTTCACTAACCAAGTTAGCGTCATCAGAGGATGAATAATGCTAAATATCTTATGCCCACAACTCTATTTATACTCTTCTGCAGGTAGTTGGCCAGTAACGATTTAGGGACGACACCAAAAATTACCATATTTCGTTTGCCGGAAATATCTGTATTTTTTATTATCTATCGGACGTGCTTCTGCCGGTATTTATTTTGTAAAGTAATCTACCAAGAGACTGCCCATAGGCGGCGGAGCGAGATTCATAAGCTTTTTATTATTACTATATTTAGCAATATATATACTTTCGACGGCGTTTAGCTGTCCTGGTTGTCTAACATTTTTTACTAATTTTAGATTTTCCTCATTAACGTGGTGATTATTATCCCAAATATGTCGGGCGACGGAAGATCTATCTATAGTACCGCATCTTAATTGTGCCAAATGTTCTTTGAATCTAATGCCAATATATCTTTTTGTTTGTCCGACGTATTAAAAATGTTCTTTGAATCTAATTCCAATAGATCTTTTTGTTTATCCGATGTATTTAAGATCACAACATTTACAACTTATTTCATAAAATCCCGACATTTTGGCCGTCCTATCCTTGTCTTTTGGGATACCTAGGCAGTGTTTTAAAGTATTTTTTTGTAGAAAATGTTAGTTGCAAATTGACCTCTCGTGAATTGAGGCTCAAATGGTAAGCAAACAAAGTTTTTTTCTGCTTTCTCTCTTCTAAAAGTCGTTGATTCCGCTAATATTTTCTTTGTTTTCTGTTTGTTAATTAATTTCTCCACTAGGTAAGCAGTGTATCCGTTATATTCGGCCACGTTCTTAATATACTTTAATTCTTTTGTTAATTCTTTTACTTAATGAAAAATTAATTAACCTGTTTACTAAAAAAAAATCAGACTTTACTTAAGGGAAAATGTCAACTTTACAGTGGAAATCCCCGACCGCGAGGCATGGCGGGAGGAGACTGCCAAGGGAGCCATTAAGTCCTGGGTCAGAAACCAACAAGGTGTACTGGGCGGGCTGTCCAGGGCTCAGACATGGGAAGTCAATAATTGACGGACCCAGTTCAAAGAGAGCTGTGGAGCTGCTAAATCTTAGCAGATGACAGCTCAGAAATACAACAGGTCTCTTGACGGGACACATGGCCGTCAAGAAACACCTGCATAAAATGGGGCGGTTCGAAGGGGACCTCGCATGCAGACTCTGCGGCGAGGGGGAGGAATCAGCCCAGCCGATCTTGTGCGAGTGTAAAGCTCTGGACCGCAAAAGACAACTGATTTATGGTCAGTCTAGACTGGAGACAGAGCAATATAAAACTTCACCCTACCAATCGCCGTGCAGACTAGTTCAAGGCACAGTGATTTTGGAATGGGTGGAGTAAGACTAAGGGTATGCACAATCAACCAAAGGTTGCAGTGCTATCGGGGCGGCAAGGCCGCGGACGAGCCCAGAGGGAAAAAAAAGGGAAAATGTATTATTCTATTGACTAAAAAAAATAAAACTAGCCATTTGTGCGTACATATGATGTGTCATTCGGAATGTAGCTTAGAGTGGTGGTTTCCTTTCCATGGACAACGAATTCTAAAGTGTCCTTATTTTTGATAACTAGTACATCTAGAAAGGGTAATTTATTATTAATTTCTAATACGTGGGTAAATTTTATGGAATCAAATTTATTGTTTAATTGCGCAATAAAATCTTCTATTCTGCAAATGTTTGTGTCAAACACTGCGAAAACATCATCCACGTAACGAAACCCCACTCTAGGAACATACTCAGTTTCACTTTCAAGATCTGTTTCAAACCTACTCATGAAAAGGTCTGCAATAAATGGCGATAGCGGGTTGCTCATTGCCGTGCCTTGGGTTTGTTAAAAAAACTCATTGTTGAATTGAAAAATATTTTTTTAATACAAAGGTTTGTTAAAGTTAAGTATTCTTTGCAGACCTTTATTTATGTTATTCATTTTTAACAATGTTTCCTAGCGTTCCCACGAAGCAAACATTAACGTATTTAGAAGAGTTGTTATGCAGTAACTTGAAAATTTAGGTCCTCGGTGGTTCAGTGGTAAGAACGTGCGCCTCTGCACCAAGGGGTACCAAGTTCGACCCCAGGGTTCTCCTTTCACTTTTTAAGTACATACTGTAACATTAACATCAACAGAGGTTCTGGCATTGTATTTGAGCTAGTTGAATGACTGTACCTTCCGCCCTTCGGATGGGGCGTAAAGCCATCGGTCCCGTGTCCATGCACTGTTGGGCTTGTTAAAGATCCTTATCCTCCTTACAGAAAGGAGGGGGTTCGGCAAAATTTCTAGGATAGTGGGGTGAAACTGCTCCCTGGCTTCGGTGAGTGGCCATAATCGCGGAAATAGACCGACGTTAAAGAAAAAAAAATATATGAAAAGTTCATATCGATCAAAAAATGGAATTAAATAATTTTTTTGCGATTCTTTTTCACACTTTCGCCATGGATTAACTCAACAACAGTGCATCGATTAATTCGACTTTTGGGGATGAAGCACCATCAAGGGCTAATGTTTATCGGTGGTTTACCAAATTCAATAGTGGCCGCTTTTCGTCAAGGACGAATTTCGTGAAGGTCGTCCAAAATCTGTTAGTGTTCAGAAAAACATTGATTCAGTGCGTGAACTGATACTGCATGTACCAATCGTGAGATTGAGGTATCCTTGGACATTAGTGGGACCAGAATACGTTGAATATTGCATGAACATTTGGCCGTAAAAAATGTTTGCATTGGGTCCCACATAATTTGACAATCACTCAAAAACAAGCTCTTGTTGGTTGGTCGCAAGAAATGCTCAAAAAATTCGTTCCCCGGCTGCAAACATGTGTATCACATCGTGACGAATCGTAGATATACGCGTATGAGCTCGAAAGTAAGCAGGAGTCTATTGTATGGGTCTTCCAAGGCGAGCCAAACCCAACAAAAGTCGTTCCAGCTCGAAGCACTTCGAAGCAAATGGGCGCCTGTTTTTACGAAAAAACTGGACATGTCTCAACCATAGCATTGATGTAAGTAGAACGGTCAATTCTGAATGGTACACAACCATTTGTTTGCCACAAGCTTTGGAGGAATAAGGAAAACCAACCGCCAAAGATGGATCATTCTCCACCATGATAATGCTAGCTCTTACACATCGGCTCGAACTAGTGACTTTTTGAGCACTCAAAAAGTCTATTTGATGACTTATCCGTCATATAGCCCTGACTTAGCACACAATGACTTCTTTTTATTCCGAAACATCAAAAATAAATTGCAAGGTTAACGTTTTTTTGACACCCCAAAGAAGCGGTTGATGGGGTCAAAATGCATTTTAGAGACATGCCAATCGGAGTGGAAAAAGTGCTTTGAAAATTGGTTCACACGCATACGTAAGTATATTATCTGCATGGAGAATATTTTGAAAAACAATAAAAAACACAGCCTTCTACACTGGAAGACCTGGTCCTGGAATTTGGCAACACTTTATAACTTTGAAATAGAAGGCTGGTTGAAGCCAATGTGTTTAATTTCCTTCTGTTTACATTGTTTTGGTTCACAGAATCTATAACACCATTTTTGTGTTTCATAAAATTATTCAACATATGTTTGAAAAAGTAAGCAATAATAAATTAAGAATTGCAAGTTTTGCAACTCCACAAAAACAATAATCTTCTCTACAAGAAGCTAAACTTTTATGAATTAACATAGCTTTTCTTGTTAAATTCATAAGAATTTTTTTTTGATCGACTTGTTTAAGAAAGAGGGGTTCAAACTTTTCTGTAAGTATTTGTTGCAGGGGCCATGACCTCAACCCCAACAGCCGCCATGGAGGTGTTGCTATATCTGCCCCCCCTACACTTAGTTATCATGAGGGAGGCCAGGGTAGGACTATACAGATTAACCGGCATTGGCAGACTGAAGATCAACCAGACTGCAGGGGCCACTGCAAAATTCTGGAGATCGTGAAGGAACCCTTGCTTAAAATGAGGTCAGACTTTGCGAGCCCGCGATTCTGCAGGGAAAACAATTATACAGTGGATATCCCCGACGGCGAGGTATGGCGGGAGGAGACGCCGGGCTTACCACGGGTCGCGCTCGTTTGGTTCACGGATGAATCCGGTGGGGAGCGTGGAACAGGGGCAGGTGTTTATTCGGAATGACCGAAGGTAAGTCATAGTATTTCCCTCGGAGCCCATGCAAAGGTCTTTCAGGCTGAAATGTACGCCATCCTACACTGTGTGCGGGATAACAAGAGGAGGTGCTACACCAAGCGGTTCCTCATAGCCACAGACAGCCAAGCAGCCCTTAAGGCCCTAGGTAGGCACCGATAAATTCCAGCCTGGTATGTGAATGCCGAGACAAGACGAGCGACCTGGCTGGGCAGAATGAGGTCACTCTAATCTGGGTGCCGGGTTACTCGGGGGTCAAAGGCAACGAAGAAGCTGACAGTCTCGCGAAGAGAGGGTCAGCAGAACCATTTATGGAACCAGAACCGGTTCTGGGCGTGACAAAGAGCACTGCCAGGGGAGCCAATAAGTCCTGGGTCAGAAAGGAACACAAGGTGTACTGGGCAGACTGTCCAGGGCTCAGACATGGGAATCAGTAAATGAGGCACCCAGTTCAAAGAGAGCTGTGGAGCTGCTAAATCTTAGCAGAGGACAGCTCAGAAATATAACAGGAGTCTTGACAGGACACATGGCCGTCAAGAAACACCTGCATAAAATGGGGCGGTTCGAGGGGGACCTGGCATGCAGACTCTGTGGCGAGGGGGAGGAATCAGCCCAGCACATCTTGTGTGAGTGTAAAGCTCTGGACCGCAAAAGACAACTGATCTACGGACAGCCTAGACCAGAGACAGCAATATAAAACTTCACCCTACCAATCGATGTGCAGACTAGTTCAAGGTACAGTGATTTTAGAATGGCTGCAGTAGAAAAGACAAAGGGCATGCACAATAAGCTGAAGGCTACGGTGCTATCGGGGGCGGCAAAGACGCGGACGAGCCCTGAGGGAGAAAAAAAGTATTTGTTGCATTACTGAATACATAATATTACAAACATTCATCGACACGTTTGAAGGAACTGTTAAGCCACCTCTATTTATTTCTGCAAATGTTTTATTCTTATCAGCCTTACAGCTGATGTCTTGTAACAAACTTATGCAGCTATTGCAATTCAATTTTTTTTATTATTTAAAAAACAGCATAACCAGCTTTTTACGCAAATATTCAGGCAAGTTGGGATATAGTGTAGGAACTGCCTCACGAGAAAGAGTCCATCAATAGCTTGAGATTTCTGAGATATTGCTATTTTTGGCTTTCACTGTCAGAGTTTTTGGAATCTGTCTGCTTTCGAAATGACAAGCACAAATAACAGAATTAGCAGATGGTTCAAATTTTTTCTTGGGAGACTTCTGACCCACTTTCTTCTCAATTCGTCATTTTTTTTGAAATGTAAATACCGTTTTATAGCCTGGTTCAGATTCATAGTTGCTGTTGAAACCTGGTGCACATTTATTTGGCATCTGTAAAGAAACACAAAATTCTAATAAAACATTCATCAAATAAATATCATTCATTACTCGTGACATCTATTATAATGATGAATAGAATATGAAAACTTCAAGCGAGTTCTTTGAAAAACACGCAAAATTATAACCTAAAATATGAACCTTACGGAACTCAGACTTACCTTCAGTGTTGGATAACACACCGATAATTATAACTGCAATTACTAAAATTTGAATGTCAATTACAATGGCTTTCAGCGGTAATTTCAGTTCATTATTTACTAAACGCAAATAAAAAACTAAATGGAGACCTTCCAAACCAAACGAATTCCACATCTAAAAGTAGAGGTACAGAGTACAGCGAAACAGAGAGAAAACAGCTGAGCGACCAGCCTTCGACGCATTGTTGCCAGTTTGAACGGACCAGGGCTTCTAGTGTAGTAGGCTGTGAATAAGGCCATTTTCGATGATAAATATTTGTTTTGGTTCTCACGTTCAAACTTTCTTTCCTGGTCAGCACTTTTATAATATTCATTAAAAAAGCTATTAGTACAAGCAGATGGATAGATTTAGGGTACCTGAGAACTTGGAAGACCCACCAAAAACCCAGGAATAAAACCATTCATAATTAGTCGATTTTTTTATACTGTGCTTTTTATTTTATATATTTTATAATCAAAAATCAGTTTACCAGAAGAAAAGGTGTAATGACATGTTGAAATACCATCATGCTGACACTGACAAGTGTTGACTTTCAAACATTTTGAAATGTAGCTTTATGAGACAAGTATGTACAAGAATTTTAAACAACCATTGATAAATTTACGTGTAATTAAACAGTTTGAACATAAAACTCATTTGTGTGTCTGTAAAGAAACTAGAAGCCCCATTGTTATTAAAAGTTTTTCCACAACATGTAAAAGCAAAATTGTGTGCCCTTCGACTTCACTGTTATGTCCAAGATCAAGTACCGTTTGGTTATCAAAGTCTACTAAATATCTTGATGCTTTTTCAAACAAACTCGCTGTAAGACATTATTCTAATAAAAAATTTTGCACTTACGAAAATGGATTTGATGGTAGAGTCCCTGCTACTATCACTGTGCCTGAGGTATGGCCATTCGTACCCGCTATAGCAGTCAGTAGAGACATGGTGTTTCCAAGATTCATAAAATTGCTTGATTTGAGCAATCCAAAAATGATCCAGCTGGTTAGACGTAAAGTTAGTTTAAATCAACCATACTGTGGTATATTCCTTAAGAAGAGCATAGAAGACAACTCTGAAGTGGTTAACAATATTTCAGATATACATGAAGTTGGGGTTTTCGCTCAAATAAACGATATGCATTCTTTTGATGATAAAATGAGAATTATCATTTTGGCACATAGAAGAATAAAAATTGTAAGTCAGATCAAAGAAAAAGAATATCAAGTGATTGATAAAGTCACTGAAGAAATAAAAAAACAAAGTGCTACAATAAAAAAGATTATTTCCAATATTAAGAAATCTCAAAAATCAGATGCAGAACAGCCCAAAACTCCAAACGAAGAACCAGTTTTAATGGTCGAGGTTGAAAACGTAGTTCATCAAAAATTTAAACAGACACAAGAAATTAAAGCTCTGACCCAAGAAATCATTAAGACCATAAGAGATATCATCAGTTTTAACCCGATGTATAGAGAAAGTTTGCAGCAATTGCTACATCAAGGACATGGTATTGTGGATAACCCTGTGTATCTCTGTGATCTAGCGGCAGCTTTAACCACAGGCGATCCCAAAGAACTACAGGAAGTCCTAGAAGAAATGAACATTTCAACAAGACTATACCTTTCATTGCAGTTACTAAAGAAAGAATTCGAATTAGCCAAACTACAGTACAAGATCCGAAGAGAAGTAGAAGATAAAATAAGACAGCAGCATAGAAAGTATATGTTATTAGAACAAATGAGAGTTATCAAAAAAGAGCTGGGTCTCGAAAAGAATGATAAAGAAGCAGTCGCTGAGAAATTCAAGGAAAGAATCAAGGATAAAGAAATACCTAGACATGTTTCTCTTGTAATCGAAGAAGAGTTAAGCAAACTGAATTTCTTAGAGAGTTACAGTCTTGAATTTAATGTTACAAGAAATTACTTGGATTGGCTAACCACGCTACCATGGGGCATTAAAAGTGAAGAAAATTTAAATATTCAGCGAGCCACGGAGATTTTAAATGAAGACCATTATGGTATGGATGATGTGAAGAGGAGAATTTTAGAACTGATGGCTGTTAGTCATCTGAAAGGCACAACGCAAGGAAAAATCTTGTGCTTTCATGGTCCGCCTGGTGTTGGTAAATCCAGCATAGCAAAATCTATAGCACGAGCCTTGAATAGGGAATATTTCAGGTTTTCTGTGGGTGGAATGAGTGATGTTGCTGAAATCAAAGGGCACAGGCGAACTTATGTGGGGGCAATGCCAGGAAAAGCGATACAGTGTTTGAAAAAGACACGCACAGAAAACCCTCTTATTTTGATTGATGAAATAGACAAAATGGGGAGAGGTTTTCCAGGTGATCCAAGTTCAGCAATCTTAGAAATGTTAGATCCAGAGCAGAACCAGAGTTTTCTCGATCATTATCTAGATGTACCAGTTGATTTATCTAAAGTTCTCTTCATTTGTACTGCAAATGTGATCTTTTCCATCCCTGAACCTCTAAGAGATCGCATGGAGATGATTGAAGTGTCGGGATATGTCGCTGAAGAGAAGCTAGCTATAGCCAAACAATATTTACTTCCCCAAGCAATGAAAAATAGTGGTCTACGTGAACATTTAGTGGATTTCAAAGATGAGGCACTTAATTCGCTTATAAAAAATTACTGCAGAGAATCTGGCGTGAGGAATTTGCAAAAACATATAGAAAAATGTGTTAGGAAAGTTGTGTATACCATAATAAAAGAAGAAAAGAAATTTATCGAAGTCAATAGTGCGAACTTATCAGGTTTTGTTGGTAAACCACTCTTTCCCCGTGATAGAATGTACAAAATAACACCACCGGGTGTTGTAATGGGTCTTGGTTGGTCAGCACAAGGAGGAGTGGTATTATATATAGAAACAACAACCAAGAAAATGTTAACTGAGAAAGAAGGTGGAGGCAGTTTCGAAGTAACTGGTCATTTAGGTGATGTCATGAAAGAATCTGCGAAAATCGCTTTCACTGTTGCGAGAAATTTCATAGGAAAACTCGACCAATCGAACAGTCTTTTATATACAAATCATATACACTTGCATGTTCCTGAAGGAGCTATACCGAAAGATGGCCCAAGTGCTGGATGTACCATCGTAACGGCTCTTCTATCACTTGCCAGGAATGAAGCCGTGAGGCAGAACGTTGCCATGACGGGAGAAGTTTCTTTGACTGGGAAAATTCTCTCTGTAGGCGGTATTAAAGAGAAAACGATAGCCGCAAAGAGGACAGGTGTTAAATGCATAATACTTCCAGAGGAGAACAAGAAGGAGTTCAGTGACTTGTCAAACTTCATAACCGATGGACTTGAAGTTCATTTTGTTAGCAGATATGAAGAAATATATGACATAATGTTCCAGACAACTGACACACCCAAAGAACAACAAGCTACTTGATTTTACAAGAATGTATATTATATGATTTACAAAACGTATCATAATTAAATTATATTTAGAATATAAGAGTATCGAATGGTTTTTTTTAATATCAAGGGACTTATACGCATAGCTCGCTTTACTAAAAAATGTAAGCATATTATTAGCATAGGGTATAGCCTCAAGTATGGACCAAGACAGTGTCTCATTCATCATGTCAATTCATTATCACTCGGAAGCGTAAAAGCAATCTCTTTGTGTTTGTAGGCAGGTGCAATTCATTTTACTCCCGCTTCTTAAAGACAACACGCCTGGGTTATCTGTAGGTGGAGATAACCGATTTATAGCAGTAAATATTGGCACACAGCGTTGTTGGATTTGAGATGTTTGACTTATTTGTATGCTTATGTATTTGGAAATGTTAATTCATGTAAGGGGATGCGAATATGATTTATCTAGTCTAAAAGGACTGGTAAGGGCGCCAACAGTTACCCGCAGTTGAGTGTGCATTCTAGGATTTGGTCTTCGATTAAGTCAGTTAAAGTGGTTAATAAAATAACTGGCCAATTATCTATACAGGTGTCCCACTACGAACCCCGCAATCGATATCAGAGAAACTAGACTTTGGCAGCTTACTGAATTCGGTGGGGGCAACTTGGCAAAAGTATTTTCAAGATAGTGGCACTTCCGGTTATACAGGGTGTTGATGTTAACTTGCTTATTTTAATTAGGACAGCCTTTATATTATGGCATTTTTAGATTCTATGCGAAATTTTTGACACATTTTATGTATAATGCTTTACTCGTAAGTCCAACCGTTTTTGACATATCTCAAATTTAATATAAAAAAAAATTAAGCATGCAGCAAGTGCGTTATGGTAGTGAATTTTCATTAAATGCTTCATATTTGCATAACTCAATTTTCTATAAACCTAGAAAGTTGAGTTTTGGTATGTAGTAAGGTATTTACGAGGGCAACGTACCGACCAAATTTCTTCAAAATAACTTTGTTGTTTTTTGAGATACAATTTTTTTTTCGTTTTTTTTTATTAAAGAAAAACTGGTCCGGTAGGACTGGCTAACGAACTCATCAAACCATTAATGAAAGAAAGATTTCTCGCCAAGTTTTATTAAAATCGGTCAATATATACATACATCTATATATATATATATATATATATATATATATATATATATATATATATATATATATATATATATTCAAACGGACCTTGGTTTCAGGTTCTAGGGACCCAAATTTGCGCCCAATTGAAAAAAAAAGTTTAAATAAAAATTTGCTAAAATGATGTTTGCAGGCCTAAACATAACCTATCAATTTCTCTTATATGAAAACCTTTATCATTTAATTAGGGTTGGTTTCCTTGTAGAAGGAGATCTAGTTTAGTGGCCTGTGGTTCTATTTCGATAATAAATAAATACAGGCTGATCAAGAATTGACATTGAAAATTGAATTGAAGAAATCATTAAAAGTATTTTTCTTTTGTTAAATGGAAACCCCCTATTTTATAATTTGATCTTATTCAGCATTAAAAACAGGGTAACTTTGTATAAAAGAGGGTAACATCGTTGTCATTGGATTGAAATAAACGATGTTTTTTATTGTTCCCCATATAAAGTAATCTTAACAGCCAAATCAGGAGAATGAGGAGGCCTGAGAGGCCCATTGTTGGTAATTGGAACAGTTCTGTGGAGTGGGCCGCCATCATGTTTGAAAAATTTGCCTGTATTTCGCCAGTAATCATACGTAAATTGCTCAAATATCCAAATTATCCAAATCTCCCAGAATACTTAAATCTCTCTCCTACAAAAGTTAATACATAATTTAAAATTTGCATTGTATTGTTAATGACTTACCATTCAAGTTTTCTTCATAAAAATGGGAGTGTCACTATTCTGTCATTTCTCACAGCACAAAAGACGTAAAATTCAGAAGTCGCGGTTCTTCAATAACGAATTTCTTCTACAAAAATTTGCTAAAAATTATAGAGAATTAAATACCACTGGGCTAGAGCGGGCGAAGAAATAGGCGTTAAGCGGGCTATTACGAACAAAGTGGACTGTAATTTGCGTTTGTTAATTAAGTAACGGTTTTAACGAAAAGAGAAGGGGCAAAAGCAGTGGAAATTGATGCAAACTCGTGAATGACCAAAAAGCCACTTACCTTTGTGAATTTCTTCTCTTGTCGAGTACTGGACTCACAGAAACTCGTGTGTGTCCCGGAAAAGGCTATCCTGGGTTGCTGGTGCGTTTAATGGATTTGTTAAGGCTGGTTTGACGGTATCACACACACATATAATTTTAAGGTAGCGGTACTATACGATATCGCGGTTTTGCGTTGCTGACTACTTAAGTTGTGTTCTTCTTGACGATTCGTGGAATTCTGGTCTGTTCTTCTTATCGCAAAATAAAGATTATAAATTCCACTGCTTTTACACTATACGAGGAGCGAACATCCCGCCCGGCCAAAATGGCTGCTATAAGCAAGACATTTTTCTACACAAAAAAAATAATTAACGCGAAGGAGAAGCGATAACATGCGGCGGATAAGAAAAAAGAGAACAAGAAACAAAACAAATGATTATCCCGGTTAGCAAGAATCCACAAAACAATAAAAAGACTTAAAATAAAAAATTAAATTAAATTAGAAACAAATACTACTACTACTAGTCATTAGTTGGCAACGGGCACAACTTCACCAAAGGGCGACGAAGGATACCATTCGAGGTCTTTACAATAGCAACTCTTACGACACCATCAGGACCAGGAATTAGAGACAATAGACGACCTAGTAGCCATTTAGAAGGCGGAAGTTTTTCAGCTTTCACGGCCACCATCGCCCCAATAGTAGGAAGAGCACCAGCGTCAAGCCACTTGCTTCGTTGTTGTAGGGTGTGAAGGTACTCCTTGTGCCAGCGAATCCAAAAATCATGGTGCATACGTTGGAGAAGTTGCCATCTTGACAGACGAGTTAAGGGGACAGACGACAAATCGGGAGTTGGAAGCGTAGAAACTGGCTCCATATGAAGAAAGTGTCCAGGAGTTAAAGCGTGAATGTCATCGATATCCGAACTCATGGGATTTAAAGGTCGGGAGTTCAAGACAGATTCTATAAGCGTCAGGACAGTGTAGAATTCTTCGTAGGATAGGATTTGTTGGCCAACAACACGAGAGAGATGAGATTTTACACTCTTGATACCAGATTCCCAAAGACCACCGAAATGTGGGGCAGAAGGGGGGTTGAAATGCCAATGGATTCCTTCCCTAGCAGTTGCATCAGAAAAAATGCGTTTAAGCTCCTTGGCGGAGCCAACGAAATTTGTACCACAATCACTATAGAGATTATCACATCGACCACGACGAGCAATAAATCGTTGGAGGGCAGCGAGAAAAGCGTCAGTCGAAAGACTACAGGCAGGTTCTAGATGTATAGCCTTAGTCGCAAAACACACAAAGAGGCAAATATATGCCTTAGAGGTTTTAGCACCTCGGTATCGATTCATAGTGATCGCGAATGGACCACCAAAATCTACCCCAGTATGCGAGAATGGTTTGACTTGCGAAACTCGAGAAAGGGGTAAGTCACCCATAGGTGGCTGATAAGGTTGAGGCTTTATTTTCCAACATGGCATACATTTCGAAATAACAGTGTTTATGGCACGTCTTGCAGACAAAATCCAAAAATTCTGACACAACAAAAAGTGAAGAGTGCGAGGGCCAATATGAAGATACCTTTTATGGTATTGTTCAATTAAAAGCACCGTGAGTCGGCACTTTTGTGGAAGTAAGAGCGGATGCTTTCGCTCATAAGACAAACTTGAGTGAGTCAAGCGACCACCTACACGCAAAAGACCAGTACTGTCTTGAAATACGGCGAGTTTTCTCCAGGACTTAGGGAATTTTTTACTAGATAACTCCTTTTCAAAGTAGACCGCTTGAGTGCGCTTGACCAGAAGGGTCAGAGCATCATGAAGCTCTAACCGAGATAGCGGTCCAAATTTCGCAATAGAAGAATGTCTAGAATTAAAAGCGAAGCGTAATACGTAGGACAAAATAGACTGTATGTAATGTAAAGAAGAATGATTTTCTAACAAATCATCAAGCAGATTTTCTTCACCTGTAAATGTTAAAAGCGAAACTGTCCTTTCCTCAACAGAGACCTCTTCAGACTGCAGCTCTGAAGACGGGGAGCAGGCAGACAGCTCAGAACGACATAGTAGCGATGGACCATTGAACCAAATATCATGGGCGAGAAATTGAGAAGGATGAACACCTCGAGAGGCGATATCGGCGGGATTATTAGCAGAATCTATATAATGCCAAAATTCAGAAGAAACCCTTTCGTGAATGTAGGCAACTCGATTTGCCACAAAGGTTTTCCAACGATGAGGCGAAGATTTGATCCAACTCAAGACGATTTGCGAATCTGACCAGGCAAAAATTCTTTCGAAAGTCATGCGAGTCTGATAAACGTTCAGAAGAAACGATAGGAGTTTCGCCAACAAAACTGCACCACACAGTTCTAGCCTAGGAATGGTTAGTTTCTTAACCGGAGCGACTTTGGTTTTAGAGCAAACAAACTGAACAAAAACTGTTTTGTCAGGGCGGAGGCATCGTATATAAACAACGGCAGCGTAACCCTTTTCAGAAGAGTCACAGAACCCATGTAATTCATAACCACATCCAGAATGAGGTGGAAGGATTTTTCTAGGAATGCGTAAATTGCTTAGTAAACCGAGTTCATTTCGATAACGGTTCCAAGCCTCAACAATATGCGAGGGCGGGGTTTGGTCCCAATCTAATTTAGAAGTCCACAGCGACTGGATTAGAATCTTTTGAAAAATAGTAATAGGCGAAAGAAATCCAAGCGGGTCAAAGATTCTGGCCAGTTCCGAGAGCATGTTGCGTTTCGTACAGGGTTTCCCCAACGGCGAGACTGAGAAAAAGAATGTATCCTCAGAGGGACTCCACTGCAGACCGAGAATTTTTAAAGGAGTGTCGTTTGCCAGTGAACCAAAAATAAGCGGATTTTGCGACAAATGTTCCGGAGGTAAATGTGAAAGTAATGCGGAACAGTTACTAGACCATTTTCTAAGCTCAAAGCCGCCTCGTTCAAAAAGCGAGATCAGCTCTGACTGTAAAAGCTTTGCGTCTTCATAAGAAGAGCAGCCGGTTACAACATCATCAACATAAGTGTCGTTTAAAATGGCGGCAGAAGCTAGCGGGTAAGAGCCCCCTTCGTCATTCACTAACTGATGAAGAGTGCGTATCGCGAGAAAGGGGGATGGCGTTAGTCCATATACAAGCGTAACCAGGTTATAGTCCACCAAAGGTTCATCAGAAGCAAACCTCCAAACAATTCTTTGATAATCATGCTGTGATTGGTCGACAAGAATGTTACGATACATCATTTTGATGTCAGCACACAAGACATAATTATGAAGGCGAAAGTGACACAGAATTGTGGCAATATCTTGTTGTAGTTTTGGTCCAGTATGTAGACAATCGTTAAGAGAGCTTTGGTTGGGAAGTTTCGCCGAACCATTAAAAACTACCCTGAGTTTAGTAGACAAGCTATTTGGTTTCAAAATGCAATGATGCGGAATATAATATGCGTCGGGAGAATCTTTATTGTCATAAACACGTTTCATGTGGCCTAGCTCCAAATATTCTCTCATAAAAGCAGAATATTGGGTATACAAGTCCATGTTTCTAGCAAGGCGGCGTTCCAGGGAAAGAAATCTTTGGACGACGAGGTCGCGAATGCCAGGAAAAATAGGCAGCGACTCAGATTTAAATGGGAGCGAAACGATATATTTGCCAGAAGGAGAGCGAGATATTTTAGTCTTAAAATGATGTTCACAAAAAATATCTTCATTAGAGTGATGCGACGAAGTCGGAACACTTTCCACTTCCCAAAAATCCCTAAGGGTGCGATCGAGATTTGATTCAAAGTTACTGCACAAGAAAGAAAAGACAGCAGAAGAATGAACTGTGTTGCCAATCTTACCCATGAGCACATAACCAAAGACGGTGTTGACGGCATCAGGTTGACCTTCCCCACCGGAAATGCGTCCATTTAAAAGGATTTTAGAAAAAACGTCGGCTCCTAACAATATATCGACCTGACCTGGACGATTAAAATGGCGATCAGCCAATTTTAAATTGCGAATGTGAGACCAATTGGAAGAGCAAATTGCGGTTGCTGGCAAATTATCACAAATGGCGTTCAAGATCAATGCGTCGACAGTAAAATTGAAAGAATCTTGACCAACCGGTCTTCCAGTGAGCGTTACACAACCACTCTGAGAAGAAGTCTGCATAGATGCCAGTCCTTTGATTGCAAACATGCAGTTTTGCTTAGGCAACCCCAAACGCTTAAAAGCCCTTTGCGAGATAAAAGACATCATACTACCTCCATCCAAAAGGCATCTCATAATCTGATAATTTCCATGGTTATCAAGAACTTCAATCAGCGCAGTGGCCAATAAGACCGTGGTTTGATTAGATACAATCCCAGAAGCAGCAAAGACCTGCTCTTGGTCGAGCGGAGCGGAAGGAACTGGAGATCTGGAAGGGTTATTACACACTGGCGACGGAATAGGCGCGGAGCTTTTATCAAAATGCAAGAGCGTATGATGACGCTGACCACACTTGCGACAGGACCTGGTAGATTTGCATTTGTTAAGATAATGTAGGCTACTTAAACAGTTGTGGCAAAGACGAGAAGATTTAACAAAATTATAGCGATCTTTTGGAGTTTTATTACAAAATGAGGAGCAATTATAAATAGAATGCGAAGAATCTTTGCAAAACACACAAGTATGTAAGATAGATTTACAATTTAAATTATCAGCGAAAAAAGCGGAAGTTCGAGGCGTTGGTCTAGCTTGCGATCTGTCAGAATATTTCTTTTGAGAGTGCGAAAGGAATGACTTCTGATCCATAGCATCACCAGCGATACAATATTTATTTAGAAAGTCAAGCAATTGCGTAAATGTAGGGACCTCGGTGGAAGCGTGGTCTAACTCAAATTTCGTCAACATGTTCCTGTCAAGGCGTTTTGACACCAACATAAACATAACAAAGTCCCATTGGTCTGTAGGAAAGCCTAAAGTGTTTAAAGCAGAAAGATTTTCCGAAATAATGTCTAGCGAATTGCGAATATTGACGTGGTCATCAGAATTAAATTTCGAAATGCTATCTATAGCATGCCAGTGCTCTTGGGCACGCAGACGTTTGTTAGAATAACGAGTGACTAATGTATTATAAGCTATCTGATAATTGTCAGCGGTCAGAGGCAAAGATCTTATTAGAGATAACGGCGGGCCTTCTACTGATATAGTTAGATAATGAAACTTTTCAATGTCGGAATATGCGGGACAGTCCTGTACTAAGGCATTGAATAAATCGATAAAAGTGTTAAAGGTTTTATAGTCACCTCTAAACTTAGGAATTTCTATTTTAGCTAGCCTTGCTTTAGCACCTTCATTAAGACCAGCTGTATTTGAATTTAGAATTTCCTGGACATTTGTTTTATTGTCAGGGAATAACCTAGAACAAATGGCTTTAATTTCAAAATAAGCGTCCATAAATCCAGCGTAAATAGTGTTTTCATCAGAAGCGTTTCCATGTTCACTACTTAAAATTACAGAAACGATATTTTCGTGCGTTTGAATAAACTGTTCCCTTAAATAGTCGATTTCGGAAGATCTAACCCTAAGTAAATTATAAAGCGAAACATCTGACTGGGCTTTCTGGGCTAGAGAAGACAATGTGTCTATTTCAGATAGCTGAATATTGCGTTGGTTTTTGCATTTCCTTAATTTAGTGTCAGTCATGATATTAATTGAATAGGCCTCGTATATGGAAATATAACAGATATACGTACCAATGTGAAACAAAGAATTATTCAGGTACAAATTGATAAGAATGAAACAGAAGCAAAGAGCGATATATGCGTGAAATGATATGCGTCGACTCCTAAAGCCGTGCTCGTTGTTCAAAATAAAGCAAAATTTAACTGAATGGCGGATTCTTGCGATAAGAAAATAACTTTTAAAAATTCTATAATTATAAAGGTTCTAGCGATATATACATGAAAATTGCGGGAAATTAATTTAAAATCTGAATTGAATACAGCTAAACCAGCGCGCTTTAGTTATTTTCAAAATTAACAAAGTTGAATAGCCAAATTTACTTGCGTATTATTTCCGAGACAAAAAAACTATCCGGCTGAGAAGGACCAAGAAATGGGCTAGAGCGGGCGAAGAAATAGGCGTTAAGCGGGCTATTACGAACAAAGTGGACTGTAATTTGCGTTTGTTAATTAAGTAACGGTTTTAATGAAAAGAGAAGGGGCAAAAGCAGTGGAAATTGATGCAAACTCGTGAATGACCAAAAAGCCACTTACCTTTGTGAATTTCTTCTCTTGTCGAGTACTGGACTCACAGAAACTCGTGCGTGTCCCGGAAAAGGCTATCCTGGGTTGCTGGTGCGTTTAATGGATTTGTTAAGGCTGGTTTGACGGTATCACACACACATATAATTTTAAGGTAGCGGTACTATACGATATCGCGGTTTTGCGTTGCTGACTACTTAAGTTGTGTTCTTCTTGACGATTCGTGGAATTCTGGTCTGTTCTTCTTATCGCAAAATAAAGATTATAAATTCCACTGCTTTTACACTATACGAGGAGCGAACAACCACAAACTCTATAACTAAAACTACTGCTAAAGCATCAGAGAAAGCGTCTATTTGAAATGAATTTTCTGGAAACATTTTAGTAAAATGAAGGAGCATGAAGCTGAAACTTAAGGACTTGTAAAACACATTTCTTGCGACATTTACTCTACATAGCCCATATTAGCTTTAGGTTCTTTCCCTAAAAGTTGCAAATTTTGATGTTTCAAATAGCAAATTTGACGTTTTAAGAGGAAAAGTTATCAAATTTTCAAAGTAATTTTTTCTGGCATTTCTTGACCTTTTTGCATCAAAAAACTTAGTCTTTGTCTGTAACATACAATAGATTTTGTTAGCCACAAAAAATATGTTGCTTTTGTGCGTTTATCTGGTCATCAGTGGCACCCAATTTTTTTTTCTTTCAGTGCCTAACTTTTTTATTTCACCCTATAGATCTAAATTTTGGTACATAGTTTACTTTTTGTGACAGCGTACCAAATTTGTTGCCCTAACTTTGTTATTTTCGGAAATATAAGATTTTCTGAAAGAAAACAACATTTTACAGGAAAAACTGGGCCGATTTTCCTGGCTAATGAAGGTATGCAAGCCATTTGCAAAAGGAAGGTACACACCAAATTTTATTGAAATCGGTCCATTATTTTTTGAGTTATCGGTGTGATATATGAGATATTGACCTCAGAAGATTCTTTAATAATTACTAGAAACAGCTGTATTGCAGCAATGCCCTAACATGGAACAACCAAATTTGGTAGATGTTTTTTTTTTAAATTAGCATCCTTTATTAACAAAAATGTGAAGTGAATATAAACTCAAAAAGGGGTCACCCCTTTAATGATTTGATTTTTTTAAGCCCTAACATAATTAAAAGTTAAAGTCCATCAATTTTATAACAAATTAAATTTTCTATCTTCTCTTGCCAATTTTTCAACAAACCACCCGTTATTTAGAAAATAGAGATTTTTATAGTTGAGATCAAAACAAAATTATGTCCCTTGAAGACTTTATTAAACACTAACATATCTGAAATTTAACAAATGCTATTAAAAAGTAATAAAGAAAACATAAAAAAACACTAAAGCTATTGTTCAAAATTACTTCCATTTTCTCTCACACAACTGTACCCTTCGTCGAAAATTAATGTCGGCTCTGTTAAATAATTGGATGTCACTTTTAATAATGGTCCACTTATTATTGATACGACTCCACAAATCTTCCTCAGTTTGGACTGGTGTCAAATACACAGATTCTTTCAAGGCCTCCCAAGAAAAAAGTCACATTTATTCAAGTCTGGTGATCGTGCTGGCCAATGTTGAGGACAATTAATTCTACGACCTATCCATTGATTTGGAAACTGTTGGTTTAAAAATCCACAAACATTTGTAGTGAAATGTGGTGGCGCCCCATCATGCATAAACCACATTTCGTTACTCAGTTGTAAGGGCAGCTCCTCCAGTAGCCCAAAAAGAACATTTTGCAAGAAAAGGGAATATGTTGCACCATTTAAGCTGTTTGGTAAAATAACCGGCCCAACCAAATGTGCTCCAACAATACCTGCCCACACATTTATTTTAAATTTTCTTTGGAATGCAATGAATATTCATGGCAGTTGTGCACATTCGTAATCTCTCTCCTTGTAAAGCGAGCTTTATCCGTAAAAAGAATGTTCTTGGGAAAATCAACGTTCTGATGTAAGATAAAATTACAAAAAAATAGTCTTGCCTCTAAATCCTGTGGTAGCAGTTCTTGCACTTTTTGAAGGTGATAGGGATGCAGCAGATTGCGTCGGATAATTCTATGGACGGTCAGCTGTGTTATATGAAACTGCCTGGATAGTGGTCTGGTGCTGCTTAAAGGCTCACTTTAAATACTGTCTAGAAGACGCTCCTCAGTTTGTGCGTTCACTGGATGAACGCGTCCTCTAGCATTTTTTATGAAAAAGGAACCCGTTTCCCGAGCAAACGATTGACGATGTGGTACATTACAATTAGGAAATCTTCTTCGATATACCTCTACGCTTCTGCGGTTAACTACCTAAAAAATTGCTACAAAATTGATGGACTTTAACTTTTATTTAGGTTAGGGTTTAAAGAAATCCTCAAATCATTAAAAGGGTGATCCACCCGTGATTCACCTCTTTCTGAGTTTACATCTACTACAAATTTTTGTCAAATAAGGATGTTGATAAAAGCAAACCCTCTACCAAATTTGGTTGTTCTATGTTAGGGCATTGCTGCAATACAGCTGTTTCTTGTAATTATTCAAGAATCTTCTGAGGCCAATATCACACCAACCATGGGCGCCTGAAAAATTTTTATGTAAGAAATCAGCATGTTTTAAGGTCCTCTACAAGTACATATTCTGTGGCTATTGCTTTGTGAATCACCCTGTATATATATGTGTGTATATATATATATATATATATATATATATATATATATATATATATATATATATATATATATATATATATATATATATATATATATATATATATATATATATATATATATATATACAGGGTGATTCACAAAGCAATGGCCACAGAATGTGTACTTGTAGAGGACCTCAAAACATGCTGATATCTTACATAAAAATTTTTCAGGCACCCATGGTTGGTGAGATATTGGCCTCAGAAGATTCTTGAATAATTACAAGAAACAGCTGTATTGCAGCAATGCCCTAACATAGAACATTTACATGTACTTGTAGAGGACCTCAAAACATGCTGATTTCTTACATAAAATTATATATATATATATATATATATATATATATATATATATATATATATATATATATTCAAACTGATTGACATCGCATTCATTTGAAGAAATTTTTTCAAAAGTCGAGATCTCCTCTTTAGTGAATTTGTTAAGAAAATTCACTAATACCCGATGTTTCTTGGCTATGGTGAAAATTGTACCACCAACTTTTTGTTTAAGTTTGTATACTTTTTTACCATCAAAAATACTGTGTTTTGTGGATGTTTTTATTTACATAATTAATGAAGAATTATTTCTTTTTTAGGATACTATATGAATCTCAATCAAAATCCCCGAACACTACTACCAAAATTCTTCGGACTTTATTGTTATCAATGTAATAGCAAAAACGTAAGACTGGCGATCATGAACAACTTGTTACCTAGTTCGATACCTATGCACCAAAAATACGATCTCAAAGGGAGCACATATAAGCGAAAGGTAGGAAGAACATAGACAGAACATTAATAATAGATTTTTGTCTTTTATTTTAAATTTTAGGCATCAAAACAAGAAAGACAGAAAAGATCACCAACATTCAAAGATTTAGATTTCATGGAACATCACATAGAAGGTATTTTAATGGAAGCTGACACATACAATGCATTGATAAAGACAATACAGAGGGACTGTAGGGTGTTAGAAAGTTTCAAGATCATGGATTACAGTTTACTACTGGGTATCCATAACTTGGATCAGGCTCAAAGAGAGAAATTGGTAATTGCTTAATATCCATAACAAGCGACCAGAAACATTTAAGGTTCTTGATTGAGGTGAATTATTAAACGTCTATTTCATTACTTATCTGATAAAACCTAATTACACATAACACGTGCTCATTTAACGACCTTTAGTGGCTTTTGAAAATTTCCAGTTTAAAAAACTGCAAAAACTTAAGGTCGTAATTTGATTTGCAGTGGTGGATGTCATATTCTACAATTTATCTATTTATTTGCGGGACTTCGCCCAGTTTACCTATTTTGGCAACAAGATACAGAGAGCTATACAATTAATTCAATAAAATCAAGAATAATAAGAAACTTATAGAGCAAAAATATGATACTAAGAACATCGAATTTAATTTCCAAACAATACTATCGAGGCAGGCTGAGACATTTTTGTTTGTTATTTCTTTGTACCCAGGGAACCTGTCTGCATGGCACGTAAGAGGCAAGAAGTTTGTTTTGTAAAAATTATTGTCAATGCCTTGCTTAAGAACCACTCAAACACTAAACCAAGATCTTTTAATTGTGGTATATAACTCCTTCCAACTTCTACCCGAATAGAAAACCGCAGTATCGTCCGCATAGCTATTTATTTCACCCTGAAATCTCTATTGGTAAAGTTCATCAATATATAAATTAAATAGAAGAGGACCCAGTACACTTCCCTGAGGTACTCCATATTACAGCTCTCTCGGTTTGCTGTAGCAGCCTCTTAAGGCCAACAACAATTAATTAATTGAAACGGATTGTTTAAATGGTGAACATGAGGTCGAGGGACTCTTCTGGCATTGACTGTATTTCCTCAAGTGTTGTAAGACAGGTTCTTGATAATTTGATTAAGCCTCTCATGCATCTGATGAATCACTCTCTTGAGTGTCCTTGATCTTCAAAAAATTGCAATACAGTAAGTCATCGCATACCGTCGTCTCATTTAACGTTGTTTCATTATAACGTTGCAGTTTGTTGTAGGCAAATGTACCGTTTAACGTTGAAACTGATTCAGTATAGGTTAGGTTAAATTGTGAGTGGGCCATAACGGTCCTTCCACTGTGACCTTAAGGTCTATTGTGGCTCACACCTAATTGTCTTATATTTTGCCCAACAAATCCAGCCTCCTACAGAGGTCAAAATTTTTTGTGGACCAAAGTTGATCCAGATCTTCTGGTGGAAGTTTTGTCTTGCCAAAGAGCAGGTGTCTTATCCTGTCTGCAGCCGAACAGGAACATAACATGTGCTCTGCTGTTTCGTCACTCTCCATACACAGCCGGCACTCAGTATCTTGGCAGAGACCAATTCGGTGCATGTGGTGATGCAAGTGGCAGTATCCTATATAAAGGCCGACTAGAATTCTCAGTTGTTGTCTGTTTAGCTCTAGAAGTTTTTTAGCCCTTGACTCTGAAAGGTCATTTATGAAGGCCTTTAGAGTGTGCTAATCCTGGCAGATTTTGCCATTGCTGGATTACCATTGTATCTGTTCAGGTCTTTAAGGTTCGTTTTGCTGTGCATGATGATATCCCTAGCACAGGTTCTGGTCCGTTATAGTCCTCCTGAGCACCACTCCTGGCAAGCGTGTTGGCTGCTACATTGCCATCAAGGTCTGAGTGACTCGGTACCCAGACCACTGATAACCTCATTGCAGCTGCCTAGTTCATTGAGGGCAGATTTACAGCTCCATACCGTTTTTGAAGTGCAACGGTAGGAACCAAGTGCCTTTATTGCAGCTTGGCTATCTGAATATATTTTTATCGATTTGAGTGTGCAATGGTTTTGTATCATTTTCCTTGCACACATATCGATGGCATACACTTCTGCCTGGTGTATGTTTGCATACTTTCAGAGGCTAGTCTCCTCCCTTTCTGGGAGGACGGTCTTAAAAGATGCATCTCTACTGATCTTTGTAGGCATCAGGTCTGAGATCATTCCCAGAACCTCATGACTCTCAATGTCATCGAGGCATCTCGACCCTCCCAAACTGATTGCCTTTGGCATGCTGTCGGCCGTTTGTTTTAATCTGTATGTTGTCCACCTGGCCTCCCTCTCCAGCCCAATGTGAAGAGGTGGAATGTTTAGGAGGACTTCCAGAGTGGTGCTTCTCGCACACATCATCAGACAAGCTTGTCTCTGTAGCTGAGGCGGTGCCCTAGACCACCAAACTATATCTCCATAGGTTATCATCGGTCTGATAACCACTACATAGAGCCAGTACATCTGTTGTGGGCTTGTTCCCGAGTTATTTCCACAGATTCTTCGGCATGTCCATAGGGACAGTTTGGCCCTGCGGACTACATTCTTTAACCGTACGTTCAAGTTGAGCTTCTTATCTAGGGTAACCCCCAGATATTTCACCTGTTCAATTAAATTGTTTCCCCATAAGAATAGGTGGTTTTAATTTGTCCAACATTCTTCTTCTGGTAAATCGAACAATGATGGTTTTGTGGGAGTTCACAGGCATTTACTCCCTCTGCCACCAATCATTCACTACACTTAGTGCTTCTTGAAGAGTATTTGAAAGTTTCTCTTCAGATTTGCCTCTAACGATTATGACAAGATCATTCGCATATCCCTGGACCTTAACTTCCCACAGCCTCAGGATAGCCAGCAAATCGTCCACAAAGAGCGACCAAATCAGGGGGATAATACTCCTCCCTACAGGCACCCCCTCACAGACCTGAAGCTGACTACTTCCCCCTGCAACGAGGTAATAATGGTCCGATTGTGCAGCATACTATCAATCCAGCCACAAATGGTTGGTTCCACCCCTCTAGCGATAGCAGCTTCGTAGAGGGAGTTCAGTAGTGCATTGTTAAATGCTCCTTCAATGTCGAGAAACACAGCCACCGCCACCTCCCTGATATCCAGGGAGTGTCTTATTTTCTTAACAAGGTTATTAAGTGCTAACTCAGTAGACTTGCCAGTTTGGTAGGCATACTAGTGGATATTGAGGGGGTTATTGTGTAAAATATTCCCTCTAATGTGTCCGTCCAGTATTTTTTCCAATCCCTTCAGGAGGAATGAAGTAACACTGACAGGTCTTAACAAATTGGGTATGAAGTCATTACGTCCCAATTTGGGAATTTATACACCTCTAATCACCGTCCAGCTGGATAGAATATACTTCCAAGTCAGACTGGCCCTATACAGCCTGACGAGGAATGGGAGGAGTGCCTCCAGTCCATTTTGTAGCAGAACCGGAATCACCTCATCCTCCCCTGGGGCCTTGAATGCCTGGAAATGCTCAATAGCACGCTCCACCACCGAGGTTGTAATTATTTCCAGCAACCCACCAGTGTTCCCTTTGAGGGTGTTTATATCGACCCCCGGCCGGCAGGATTACTTCACTACTCAGGATCATACAATCTGGGAAATGTGTGTGTGCTAAAAGCTTTAACGTTTTTTTCCGTGATTCTGTAAAGGAACCATCTGGTCGTTTTATCAATCCCAGTTCCTGGACACGCTCTTGTGAGGGAATCCTGTGGACCCTGGTGCTGCTGGGTAAATTGGCAATATACCCGCAGAACCTCCTCCAGGACTCTTTGCGTTTCTTATCTCCTTGTTGTAATGTGTTAGAGCGGATTTATATTGTTCCCAGTTGCATGTAGTCTTAGCACGATTGAAGAGACGTCACACTTCTCTTCGAAGTTTTTAGAGGTTTTTGTTCCACCAAGTAGACCCTCGACTGTCTTTTTTTGTATTTAGTGAGCAGTTTTTGTGATAAGCTGAGATAATTGCATCCCTTACTTGTTCAGCTGCAATTTCTATCTCCTCACGATCCCTTACTGTTGGGATAGCAGACTCAAGTCTGGATATAAGGGATTGCTTGTAGCCTTCCCAATCAGTTCTCCTCGGGTCACGATACTCCACCACAGGTCTAGGGCCTGTTTCACTCTCAAACAGAATATGGGCATGGTCTGTACATGAGGGTTCAGGCGACACCCTCCATTTGACCATTTTGGTGCTCAATAGTCTTAAGCTGATCGTGAGATCTAAAACCTCTCTCCGATTATTCGTTAGAAAGGTGGGTTCTGAGCCTACATTGTTAACGACCAGCTCTTCCCCTAATATGTATTCAAACAGTGACTCACATCGCCTGTTAGGTCAGTTCTTCCCCAAACCAGACGATGTGAGTTCACATCACACCCCATTACAAGGTGATAATTGTTCCTCTTGCAGTAGGTGATCAATTTCCGCACCTCTGCTGAAGGAGGTTGATCTGCAGCTCTGTCTCCGGGAAGTAAGCTGAGCAGGTTACTATAGCTTGGTCCCTCCTAGTGTGATCATGAGATGGATAGCTGCCATGTCCTTGCTACAGTATTCTGAAAGTACAAAATAAAAAAAGTTGTTTCTGATCCCGATACAGACTATGGGGTTGCTACCAGAGCCCACCTCTACTATCTTACCAGAAGTATTACCTAGGCCTTTGGTTCGATCCGAATTGGCGGTCTAGGGCTCCTGGAGACGAGCAATGTCTATGTGCTCCTTGTTTAATTTCATGCTAAGGCGATATGTCGCGGCCCTCGCATGATGCAGATTTGCTTCAATGCACCTAATTGTGGTGGACATAGGTTGATAATGGGGATGGGGGTTAAAGTGGGTTATGTGATCAGGTAGAGGGACAGGTAAGGAGAGAGGTAAATGATTGGATTAGGATGCTGAGCCATCCTCACCTTTGGTAGTCGCACGAGGGGAGGATTTCCCTCCCCCCCGTGATTTCCCTCCAGAGGTTCTAGTGGAAGGGTGTATCCTGCCACCTCCTCTATTGGGGCTAGTTCTGCTGGCGGATTTATTTCCCCCAGAGGTGCCACTTCCTGAGGGTATTGTCTGAGGGACTGCTCCTCCTCCATTCTCAGGAGGGCTTGTTCCAGTCGCAGTAGGCTGACTGGCAGCTGTGGTACTAGTAGCTGGGGGTTTATGCTCAGCTGCAGAACCCCTCACCCTTGGTCGGAATAAAACCTGCCCAAAGCCAAGGTATGGTCTGAAGCCAATTCCGTCCAGCGTGGCCATGGACATTTCGTCAACCGAAAATGTCCACGTTTGTCCTGATGGTCCCACCTCTACTTGGTGTAGAACAGTCCACTCCCAAGTGTACATGCCATCATTCATCCTCCTAAGTCTGGTGAGCACCAACTCAGCTGTCAAGATTGACCTGAAAAAGCACCAATTGTTCACTATTCAGTGAAGAGGAGGGATGTCCAGAGTGGATAATGCCCACTCTCACCACTCCGGCCACTGCACTGAATGTTTTTCTGACAGGACCCTCTCGGGGTTTTTGGCCCTCTGTTGAGGTGTACTGCCATCGGACCAGAGTCGCTTCCCACTTTCGGCTCTCACAGTCGCGGCGTCAGACTCCTTGGGTCGTTTTGTCGCACCCTCAGAGCCCCCAGCTCCTCCCTGAGGCCGGTAGGACTCGACTTTCGACAGTATGTGACTCAAGGCGGTTGAATAAGGCACACCCGCCTTGACCAAGCAACTTAGCTGTCTCCTTGCGGCTCCAGGCAGTTGTCGTTTTTTCCTTTGCTCCTCCGTGTGACTGACACAAGACTTTAGAAGCTGCCCGTATAATTCGGTATACGTTATTCTAAAAAAAGTCTAAAATAGTAGGTAAAAATGGAGTACCCAATATAATGTAGACTGGAGGCATGTACATAATACATGCGTAAATGAATACTGTTTTTTTTTCTTAATCATTTTGCAGTCACAAATATGTACATTAGATTCATTCCCAATCATTTGTTTTATGTCGTTTCACTTAACGTCGCGATGGTTAGCTTCCTAACTAGAATGTTAAGCAGGGACTTACTGTAGTTGTTTCACTCTATAAAAAAGGGTGACCCCTGCAACGTAGTGAGTTATTCATAATCACGTTGTGAATTTTTTAAATAAACATCAAACACACATCGTTCAGCATGGATTTAGGCCTGGTAGATCCACTGGAAGTGCATCTGTCCATTATCTGAATTATGTCAATTGATGTTTGGATTCCGGTAAGCATGTCGCTTCGGTGATGTTTGACCTTCCCAACGCTTTCGATGTCATTGACTTGGAGTTTCTGGTGACTAAGTTGGAGGCCATGGGTGTGGGTGGTATGATCCTGCAGCTTATTAAATCATAATGTAGCAAACGCTCGCTGATAGTCAGGTGCAGCGAGGCCGATTCCAATCCATTTAATCTGAATCATGGAGTGCCGCAGGGTTCCGTCTTGGGCCCGCTTCTGTTTCTATTGTTCGTAAACGGCCTTCTGCTTTATACAAGTATTGGGATGCTTATCATCTTTGCTGATGATATAACAGTTACGGTTGTGGCTGACACTTGTCAGGGTGGATCTCTTGGCGGATGAACTAAGCGTGAAGTGTCAGCGAAATAAATTGATACTCAATACAGAGAAGACTGCTTGTTTACCTTTTAATATTAGACTACCAAGCAGTGCCAAACCGGACCAACCAAGATTAAATATCAAAATCTCTGAGAGCACTAAGTTTCTGGGAATTATTGTGGACGAAAGATTGAGTTGAGAAATGCAGATTAGGTATCCTTGCAAGAAGCTAAACCGATTCTACAGCTGTATGATTAGTTGGGTACTAATGGTTTGCTGAGTGTGTATTATGTGATGGCTTACTCGCACATTTCCTACAGTATCATCTGCTGAGGCTCTGCAATGGACATTAAGCGTGTTTTTATCATCCAGAAAAAATTGCTTAGTATTGTTTTTAGAATGAGTCCTAGGGAAACTTGCAGAGACGTGTTTGAGAATAAAAGAGTTTTGACTGTGCCCTGTAGATATATTTTTTAAGTTTGTTAGACTTAATATGGATATGTTTATGAAGAATTCAGTGTATCGCAATTATAACAACAGACATGGAGATGCGTTGAGCATACCCAAACATAGAAAGACGTTTTATAAACTTTCTCCTCATTATAACTACATTCATACATACACACTCGCGCATACATACACTCTATGACCTTTAGTTTTAAGGTTTCTTTGTGTAGTCATTTTTTGCGACAGTCCTTTATTGCCTTGTATTTATGTGTTTGTACTTTAAACCGTGTAGTCTCTATTCACCAAAATTGACACACTCCATTGCCGTTGAGTATTTCTTTGGTTACATAGAACAAATATTGTATTCTATTTTATCAATTTTGCCTTTCCTATGGATTTAACTCCAAGGTACATCTATTTGTGTGTTAGAGGTATGTCATTACAATGGCTTAAATCTTACTTAGAGGACAGAGAAGTGATTATTGTGGTTGGGGACTCTGAGTCGACCCCTCACAGGCTTTAGGTGGGTGTACCTCAGGGGTCTGTGTTAGAGCCTCTGCTGTTCATTGTATTTGTTAACGATCTGCCAATTAATGTTGCATCTGGTCTTGTGACCAGGTATGCGGATGAAATCACTGTTATCTACTGATAGTCACAAATAACTTTTCTCCATAAGAAGACCGGTAATTGCGGGTATGGTGGCTGATAGTCTGTCCTTGAGTGCAGGTTCAAAATTTGGTACATGCTTTGACTCGCATTTGTGTTGGGATGACCACATTGAACATGTTTGTGGCAAGCTTAATAGTGGGAATAGTGCAATGTTGCAACTTAAGCCCACACTTGACGTGAAATGTCTTTTGGGTGTCTATTATGTGCTGGCGAATTCACACATTTCTTATAATGTTATTAGCCGGGGGCGTGGTCGAGACTGTGAAAGGGTCTTTATTCTTTAAAAGGGTCTCTTGAGATTTATGTTTAATTTAGGGTCAAGAGAGAGCTGTAGGGAAACGTTTAAAGAAAAAAATAATTGACTTTTGCTTGCATTTATATATTAAAGTGTGTTTGTTTCACGAAAGAAAATTTACCGTCTCTTTCTCAAAAATTGTTTCTCTCATTTGTATCCAACAAGAAGGGGAGACTTAACTGAGCTTCCCTCGACATTGCACGACTCATTATGAACGTTCACCTAGATATAATTGTGTAACTTTGTATAACTCGCTGCATCCATTGATGATCTTTAACATTTCAAATTGGCAGTGAAACAGTTACTTAGCGATCAAGCTGTATACTCTTAGAGTATTTGAATAGAGATGTGCATGGACATTGATCATGCATGTTGTGACTTTCAGGTGTTTTTCTGTTATGTGTGGTGTTGTAGTTGTGTGTGTGTTTTTTTATTACTGCGACGAGAAATTTGTATTTGTTTGTTATTATGTACACTTTTTTTTTGACATTTCATACTATAATGTAGCAACATGAGGAATAAATTATTATTATTCTATTATTATTTACTTGCTGTTTATGACCAATTGGCTTCTATCTATAGAATATTTTCAATGAAAAACTTCAGGTGAAGATATTATGTGATTCTTATGTATTAAAAAATAGGAGAAGATAATAAATTTGGGCGGCGACACAACCTTGATGCATTTATATTTCGTATAGTGCTCATACAAATACCACTAACGACTACAATGTGGCTAATGGATCTAACGATCCGACTCCAAACATAATAACGACAACATTATGTGACTCATAACTGCTCAGGCCCTCAAATGTTTTTGATCTTTTATTGTTTAAACTTCCTGATAATCATTGATTGTTTTTAATTACTTCATTAGGAGAAAAAGTCTGAAGCTTCATTAGAAAATGTACCAGAAGACGGAGAATGTGGAGATCAACCGATGAATGACAGGGAGGACAGGCTGGGTGCTACGGCTTTAAACAGGACTCGATCGATCAACAGACAGAGGCTAGTTGCACATTCCACTGCCATGGAGAGTATACAGGCAGAATCTGAACCAATCGATGAAGATGAAGATGTGCCGTAAGTTATTTTTAGTGTTACATTTTTGCTAAAATAATTAACTTTTTGTGTGTTTTTTTAAGTTCTGGAGGTATACCAGCCAGAAATGCAAAAGGGGAGAGGCTTTTACTATTTATTGGTATAATAGATATTTTACAAAGTTATAGGTTAAGAAAAAAATTAGAACACACGTGGAAATCCATGATCCATGATGGGGTAAGTTCGATTTAAAGTTACATACTTTCATATATAATAAGACATTATTATAATTACTTGGGTTTTGTTGTTGGGTAGTTTTTGGAATGATTTTTAAATAAGGTTGTTAGTCACAGTATTTCAGAGGCTCTATATGAGGGGCAGAACAACCAGATACATTTTTCGGCTATTGATAAAAGAACGGATGGAGTTAATGCAGGAGAAACTCTGTTTAGAGTGTTCGACTTATCAAAAGTGTTTGATAGTGTAAACCACAAAGTGTTATTAAATAAATTGGAGATAATGGGTTTTCATGGAGTGAGATTGGGTTTAAATGCAATGTGTTTCCAGTATAGGAAGAACTACAAATAAACAAGTTCACTCAAAATTGATGACTAAACAGAGAGGAGTACCACAGGGATCAGTGTTGGGTCCACTGCGGTTTATTATTTACATGAACAACGTGCTGTAGTCAGGATTAAAATGACTTGCTGGTCTAAAATATCTTCTTTTATATGTTAATAAACACCAATCTTTATAATAGTTTTTAAATTTTCAGTCTGACTTGCATTGGTAAATAGTTTTTGTACGGTTTTGTAAGCGCAATAACATTTCGTTGTTTATTTTATTTGCATTCTTTAAATTGCTATAATAGTTTTATAAGAACATAAAAATACATCATAGCAACGAAGCTGGAGTTTCATTACAATTGAATAATTTATATATGGACTTTTTTTAACATAATAACAAAATAATATTATTATTTTGTTTTTTCTTTAAATATTTAATTTTTTTCAGGATACCGTATCTGTACATAGGCCTAGTTTTTACGCCCAAAGATTTTTACAATTCATGGCGGAGAAAGTCTTCAAGAAAATTCCATCACGTAAGTTTTTCCATATATTATCTGCTATTAAAATACATATGTGTTCTTGTTGTTTAAATTAAGACTCACTCAGGATATATTAATGTTTAACTTTTCAATCCTATGGATCAGGAGGATCACGAGACAACATTTTACATGATATGTGGAGACCATGACTGTTTAGTGTTGTTACTCGATGTAACATGTTTATATGCCCTGTAGAATCATGTTCTCCATTGTTGTAAAGTAAATGTGTACTACTTGTTTCTGTAGTTTTGTGTTTTCTCTCTATATTCAGCCAGAACATTTTGATAACTATTACTCAATTACTGATTACAGCAGAGATTATTAACGGTGACAAGCTAATTTTAAAACACCTCTCTTTTTTTCAGTACAAAATAAATGTTTCATAAATGTGACAATTCTTGCAGCTGTTGGAGGTTTTTCTTTTCAATCTCAATAAATCAAATATACAGTTATTTCACAACCACGGCAAACATAATCATGACTAACACAAGCGGTACAATGCTAAATTTACATATAAGTGGAATGTCCGCCTTCTGCGAAATTCTTTCAGAAAAATGCTTAAAAGCAGCGCTATGCATAAACAATAAATTAAATGTTGTGCATTCAAGTCCCAAGAACAGAACCTGGAGTGAATAGGATGCTGAGTGCGGTAAACAAAATGAAAAGGAGTTATAAATGCCATTTGTAAAACAAGCAGCCTATAGAGTTCAACAGAAGAAGGAACCTCTCTAACTCTCCTCACTGTTTGTCCCCTAAGGACCTCCATTTTTTTTCCAAATTAAAAGCTAAGTGGAAGGAAACCCACATTGTATGCCTGGAGAAGGAGAAACTCACTACCAACCCTCTCCACTCACCCGTGAATCCAACCCGTGTTGCTTCCTGGCTTTTCTAATTATGATGAGATTCCATCTAGCCTTTCATACATTGTCCCGGTAGTAGGCAAGAAAGGACCAGGGCTGGCAATTTACAAAAATCATTGGTTGGTTGTACATAGTGTCTATTTATATCATTTTGTGTTTATTGGAGCTGCCGTGACAACATACTACCTGGTTCCGTACCAAGATGGAGACCCTGTGGTACATGTCACAATGTTTCAGTTTTGAACCTTATATTCAGTTGTGTTGAAAGTTAGCCTAAAGATTGAGCACACAGGCTTCTTGTAATCCAGTATATGATAATTTTGAATGAGTTTCCCTGCAATTACAAGATTTATTGAATACTAGCAGGAATGTTTTTAATGTAATAATAGTAATAATCTCTGGTGTGATCAGTTGTAGAATGTAGACCTGTAGAATGTTGAACTCTGACTTTGTAATGTGTGTGTTTCAATGCTTCGTGTAGTGGACTTGCCCGAGATAAAGGGCAACCATCGCAAGTTTCGCACACTGGTTACCAGCTACATAGGTAAAGATCACATTCCACTATTCCATCTTGATTTCCTCATTTTTATTCTATATTTTATTTGCAATATTTAACTTGCTTTCTTTATCTTCATTTACATTTTGGTTTCGTTTACTTTGTTTTAATTATAATGTAACAGAAAGCAACAATAACATAA
Organism: Tillus elongatus; assembly: GCA_964006375.1. NCBI lineage: Eukaryota > Metazoa > Arthropoda > Insecta > Coleoptera > Cleridae > Tillus > Tillus elongatus. The sequence continues at coordinate 145,814,414 of OZ023264.1, read as the reverse complement.
TATACAGTGATAATTAGGTATTATTATTTAAAGACAAAAAGGGTATTAAGGTATAAAGTTATCTTCAACGTTCAACTTGTCTTCCTAGTTTCTAAATCACAAGTGTGTATTTGGTGCGTAAAAAGGTGAAAGTACAAAAGGCTGAGGTTGGACATTGTGGTTGGAAACTGAAAGAAAAAGCAAAATCACGCCAAAAAAACTCAAAATAATAACAGAGAGTTAGGCTCTAGAAACGTATTTCGACAACGAAGTGTCTTCATCAGTTGCTGTTGCTAAACTAACTATCCTAAATTCTCCTATTTATATACCTAAACTAACCGTACTACAAATGACGTAATATAGTAATATATATGCACATACTGTAACGAGGCGTGACTTGCGGGGTGAGTTATCCGGTGGAACAGATTAACGGACTTACGGGAACGGTCCCAGGCGCCAGATTTTAGAAGGGTTTACTCCCTGCGAGGATGTCTGCGACCTCGTCACAAGGCTCTGGCCACGGTTGTGGTCAGAGTGCCTGGATAGCTCTGTGGAGAGGGTCCGGTAGCCTATGATCTAACAGGCCGTATAGATACCTCCGAGGTTACAGGCTTTAATCGCTCCCCCGGTATTTCCCTGACCTTCCGTAAGTTTGTATGGGTGTAGCAGATTTGCTTGTGGTTATAAGATAGACGGAAGATAATTTTCACACTATTTATTACATTATAAAGCGTTACAGTCCACTGGTATGCTCACAATCTGAAAGGTGCTTATCACGCTAATTTATCCTAGTACAAGTTATGTTACCAGTGACGTGCCAACGAAGATAACTATTCCCCACGAAAAGAAAATGCGCAAGTCATGCGGACGGAAACTCCGAGTGTTGTGGTTTACAATCCGTGGATGCAGCCGTTAAGTGGGTCGATTGGAGAAACGCTCCTCAAATAGTTAAAATGGCGTCTATCCGTCGCAGTCGGTACCACGGGATCCAACACCTCGACGTCGGGGCGTCGGTAAGGACGGGAGGGTTATAGGGGAACACCCTGTAAAAGGATATTGTCATATACTAACTCGACCTTGGCCTGCTTGTGTACTACAGCGTCCAGACCAGAGTCGAATTAGAACAGTCGTAGGCAACACCCTTGGGAGGTCTGTGTTAGCTACAGCATCACCTCCCAGGCGTATTGCGACACGCCAACAATAATGGGATAGGGCAACGGAGGGGAACTACGCTGGATCTCCCGACGTCGACAGACAGGCGCGTGGGAACTGAGAAAAATATCTGAAAATTCGCTATAATTAAATAAAATAAGACAAACTTAAAATACTCTTACCCAGACAGCGTTCAGTAGGGTTATTAAGCTACGGAATTGCCTCTCACAACCACGGGGCGGACGGTACAGTGTCCCAATGTTTTTCTGCAATTTCTATGAACGAACTCTCTATTTATTGAATCTAACTTCCGGCTATATATATTCCAACGCGCTATGGCAAACGGCGAACTCTACCTGCTTCAGTAGTTAAATTATCCCCGGCTGAAAAATCTTAATCGGTGGAAGATACCTTATCCTTATCTTCTGCAGATATGTTTTTACTCCGCCGCGATAATTCGAAAATGCGTAAAATATTAATGATAAAAATAATAATTTTTACTGCGTAGAATTTTTACCCATGTGAATTATATTGTATTTATTTTCGAACAGCCGCTTTTAATATATACAGCTGTTCTGAAAATATCTACTTCCTCACAATACATACAGACAAACAACACCACACATAACTGATAAAAAACTGGTTATTCCACATTCGAGTGAAAAAACCGACTCCCTGGCTAGCAGCCGCGATCTCATAGTCCAAACTTTATGGGTTACTCGACCAGCCAACTCGGCTACTCGGCCTTACTTCTAAGTATCTAATGAGGGCATCAACACCATTCATATCCCTATTCTCACACCTTTATGTTACATTTACCTTAAGTTTGACAATGTAAGGCTCAAGTTTTTTATTCTCGCATTAAAGTTTTTACACGATTTAGATTCCCTGGAACATCATCATGGTGGTCGATCATTCATCAATGTAAAAATCTTAATATTGTCAACATACACGAAAGCAATATTCTTAATGTGAAAGTGCAATCATTAAATAAAATGTTAAATAATAAAGGACGAAGGAGAGACACCTGTAGCATCCCAGATGTGACAAATATGGATCAGACACAAATCTATTATGTCACTACTTCGTGATGTTCCAAGTAAGAAGAGAATCTCACGAGATCGAGATGGAAACCAAAGCTCTGCTCTGGTTTATTATATGAAATGGTTTAGTCATAGAAACAGAAACTACATGACCCCCAAACCTTCTTCCATGATTGAGGAGAAAATCGGCACGCCTGATAGATTAAATCTTCTATAAGGCAAATAGTTTGCTTTTGAACAAAATCTTGTAGTGACAGTGTGGTCTTTAGGTAGCACCACTCACATAAGAACAATATTCTATCAGTGGATGTATCTGTACTCTATGTGATGTAAGAAATTGTGGTGTAAACAAACCTTTAATTCAAAACGGGAATCCAAACTTTGTTACTATTGTCTTTATAATGTTGGAAACAATGAGTGAAGATTGGAACCTGAGGTGCGCACTGATAAGTATAATTTGGAGAACCCAATTAATCACAATACAGTTTTTAGACATGACGATCGTTTTGCTAACAAAGTTAGCGTCTTCATAAATAAACTAAGCAAATAAAAAATAGAACTGCTATTAATATGTTCGTTGTCAAGCAGTTGCGAACAGCGTCCTCTAGGAAGGTATACAGAGAGGCTCCCACTGTTGAGTCTTAAATCCCTGTAATTAAAACTGCATACCTGCCTTTGTTATACTGCGTGTCTTTATCAAATATTCCTTCTAAGAAGGACACACTGATTATCAAGATAACAGTTCGAACAATGGATTACTTAGAACCGGACCTACTCTGTTTATCAAAACAATTTTGTTCAAATTTCTAACGATATATATATATATATATATATATATATATATATATATATATATATATATATATATATATATATATATATATATATATATATATATACTTTTGTAAGCTTCTACTGACATGAACGCCTGACTTTTTTGATTAACTTGAGACTTTCTTTATCTATATGATGATTATTATCCCAAATATGCTGAGCAATACGTGATTTATCAATAGTGCCATATCTCAATTGCGCTAAATGTTCTTTAAATCTAGTTTCAATGGTTTTTTTTTAGTTTGCCCAACATGTTTAAGTTTACAATCTTTACAACCTATTTCATATATTCCCGACACTTCTGTGGTTTTATGTTTATCCTTTGGGTTACTTAGCAGATTTTTTAATGTATTTTTTGTAGAAAATGTTAGTTGTAAATTGGCTTTCTTAAAAATGCTATTAAAACCTCTCCTGATTCGCGGTTCAAATGCTAAACAGGCAACGTCTTTCAGAAAAGACAAACCAGACAAAACTGCTGTCTTTTACCATTTTAACTGTGAATTACAAGAGGTTTTAATAGCATTTTTGGGAAAGCCAATTTACAGCTAACATTTTCTACAAAAAAAATACATTAAAAAAATTTGCTAGGTAACCCAAAGGATAAAGATAAAACCACATGAAATAGGTTGTAAGGATTGTGAACTTAAATATGTTGGGTAAACTAAAAGAACTATTGAAACGAGATTTAAAGAACATTTAGCGCAACTGGGACATGGCACTATTAATAAATCATGTATTGGGATAATCATCATTATGTAGAGAAAGAAAATCAAGTTAATAAAAAAATGTCAGGCAGTCGCACCAGTTAGATGCTTACGAAATTATATATATATATATATATATATATATATATATATATATATATATATATATATATATATATATATATATATATATATATATATATATATATATATATATATATATATATATATATAAGTAGATAGTGCGCCACCTGGGCTCATCCCCTCCACTTTTTACTGCGCATGCGCGTGACGTCATGCGCATGCGCTGACCTGCGCAGACCTGTGACAGTTGACAGCTGACCTGTCAGATTTGACAGGTGTCAAATGTCACTGACCTGACAGCTGTCAACGTCAGCTGTCACCTGACCTGACATGTGTCAACGTCAAATGTCACCTGACCTGTCAGATGACGTCACAAGCATTCCAAGATGGCTGACCTGTAATAGACAGTTGCAACCCGGGTTCTCTCTATGGAACTAACCTGAGATGACGTCACAAGCATTCCAAGATGGCTGACCTGTTATAGACAGTTGCAACTCCGGGGTTCTCTCTATGGAACTAACCTGAGATGACGTCACAAGCGTTCCAAGATGTCTGACCTGTGTGTCCATAGATAGCCACAAGCCAGGTTAGGTATTAACTGTCTTGTAATGACGTAAGATGTTCCGTCTGACCTGTGTCCATAGATAGCCACAAGCCAGGTTAGGTATTAACTGTCTTGTAATGACGTAAGATGTTCCGTCTGACCTGTGTGTCCATAGATATCTACAAGTCAGGTCTCCATGTGTGTATTTGAAGAATACCATCTGTCTGATTGTTTATTAAGGTTATGTATGTATTTGTTTATTAAGGTTAGGTGTTCGTATACAGACTGATTACCAAGCCATTTTGATTGTTTATTAAGGTTATGTTTGTATTTGTTTATTAAGGTTATGTTCACACACGTGTTGATTACCAGTCATATGATTGTTTGTTAAGGTTATGTATTTGTTATTTGAATGCAAACAGAGATAATACAAGAGTGTACTTACATACAACAAGAGACGTCAGCCTTCTTTCACAGCTTAATACACACACTACTGAACAGGTGTCTTCTGTGTTGAGGATACAGACAGACAACTGATTGCCATTGTTGAAGCTTATACATGCTGTTTAACAAACACGTCATGACAGTTCAAAGTCTTTGCTTAAACTGACAGATGCATGTGTATTTGAAAGAAAAGCATTCGCCTGAACTTAGATTTGAACCCACGAACCTCGAATCAGCCGTTGTTTGCTTTACATATATACACTGTCCCTAAACCAATAGCTCCACAGACACACACGTTAAAAGTTTGTTCGCTGTTGTATATATAAAACAAAAGCCAGTTGTTGTTTACATATGAGGTTAGGTGTTTGTATACATGTTGATTACCAATCATCTGATTGTTTAGTAAGGTTATGTTTGTATTTGTTATTTGAATGCAAACAGACATAATAATAAGAGTGTACTTACATACAGCAAGAGACGTCATCCTTGTTTCACGACTTAACACATACTGAACAAGTGTCTCTGTCTCTTGTATTGAGGAAACAAACTGATGTAAGAGAGAGAGAGGTCTTACAAAGGATAAACAACGTTTTACAGTTGTTAACCTTGATCGTGTTTGAGCTTGTCTGTGTATCTGTTTAATATACACAAGAGAGAGGCCCTCTTAAAGGTAAACAACCTGTCAGTTGATGACCTTGTGTTATATCTGTTCAATAACCCCACATTATTCGTGTTTGAGCTTGTCTAGAATACAGTCGTTAGAAGTATGACATCATCCATGTATTTTAGCAGATGTACCACAAGATAAGTTTGTTCAGGATATTATTGCTTTAAGACATACTTTTTAATTGTATTACAAAATAAAAACACATTAATTTTAACAAAGACTTTTATTTGATTCTAAGTACAAGTATGTAAACTCTTTGTTGGAATACATTTATAGAATTATTAACATTAGATGGTTCAGTGTTGCGTTGGTGCTGTTGTTGTTGTTGTCGTCGGTGTCTCTTCATGGCTGTGGGCTTACTAGGTGATAACACTAGCTTCTTTTAGTTCTTCCAAGATTGACTGAATTTCGTTGTTATGAGCAGTATTACCTGCAACTTGGGAAGCCACTAAAAGTCTAAGTCTGTCAACCAACTCGTTTATGTCATTCCAATACACATAGGCTATTTGTTTGTTATTTTGTATCATATAGTTGTTGGTGCTGATGTTGTTGTTAGGGCTCATGCCGTTGCTATCGCTGCTCTTATCACTCTGAGTTTTAAGTTCAGTCTTTTGTTTTTTGTTAAGATGTCTGTCGGTGCTGTCGTCATCGTCTTCCTCGTAGGTGTAACCAAAACCTTGAGGTGTTGAGGATCTACGACCTCGTGGATTTATCACTGGTTTTATTAGAGTCAGATACTTTTCAGAGGAACAACCCTTGGTTCGTGCGTTAGGATCATAGTTCATTTTATGAACACTAGTTGCTTCTAGAATATCTCTATAGTGTTGAAGATCATCATAGGTATACCCTCTAGGTGTTTTCATAAATATCAATTCTAGCAAACCTTGTGTTTGCGGGTATCTCCTTTGGCCCAGTTGAATCTCAGCATCAGTAAAGTCCAAGTGTTTGTTGCCAAGACTCCAGCTACCAGTATCTTTAGCGTAGCGAGCACCATACGTTTGATCAATAGTAGCAAGCCTCGGTGGTTCAGTAAAATACTTGTCTACATAATATCGAACTCGTTCAGGATATTGCTCCAAAAATTCTTGATATGCAGGGTTGGTTGTGACAGTTTGTAGGTCTGCCTCAAGCTCTTCAAATGTTGGGATGTCCTCATCGGAACTTGTCGCCTCAGCCTCTTCCCTTGGTTCAGCTTCAAAAACTTCATGGTCTTTAAGGAACTGTACTTGGGGTTTCGTTTCTGGTATATCGACTTCGTCTTTGATTTGTTCAACCTTTGGTGGTTGCGATGGCTGTTGCTGCTGCAGTGCTGCTGTGTTTTTAGATATTTCACTTAGGGGCTCAACAAGTGGTTTATATAAACGTTGCAGAGCATCATCATTCTCAGCTCTGTTAAGTTTAAGCATTAAATGTTTTTTTCGAATATTGTCAGCAAGTTGTAAAATCCTTCTCTTAACTTTTCGCTCTTCCTTACCCAACACTTCCATTGTGCTACAACTGTTTTTGGTGTTACCAGTCGGTCTAATCATTTGTTTGAGCGATACAGGTTGTGTGGTGGTTTAACATATACTGACTCTGTCACGGTACATGCCTTCTTATTTATCACGATGTCTGGCTGTGTTAGACAGCTGTGTTAGACAGCTGTGTTAGACAGCTGTCTTAGACAGCTGTGTTAGACAGCTGTCTTAGACAGCTGTCTTAGACAGCTGTGTTAGACAGCTGTGTTAGACAGCTGTCTTAGACAGCTGTGTTAGACAGCTGTCTTAGACAGCTGTCTTAGACAGCTGTCTTAGACAGCTGTGTTAGACAGCTGTCTTAGACAGCTGTGTTAGACAGCTGTCTTAGACAGCTGTGTTAGACAGCTGTGTTAGACAGCTGTGTTAGACAGCTGTGTTAGACACCTGTGTTAGACACCTGTATGACATCTGTGTTAGACACCTGTGTTAGACAGCTGTCTGTCCTGTCTATCATTGTTAGAATAATATATATCTATCGAATCCTTTTCTATATCGACCTTTGTGTACATCGTTTTCCTTCACAATCACCAACACACCATACTTATTATCTTTCCAGCATTGGTGGCAGATAGTTTTAAATTGTTTAAAGTCCATATCGGTGGTTACATGATCGTCGTACACATGTTTTAAATTGGTTTCATCTTGCTTGAATAACACAATAACATTGGTGTTGTCACGTACCAGATGCTTGGGTATTCGTGTATATGTTTGACAGAGATAGAATGAATCAATATTCTTATGTCTGCCCATACTGAAGTATGCTCTTATTTTATCTTGTTTGTCACAAGCTACATCATCAAATATAAACACAGAGTTGTCCTTGGCATCTGCCGGATCTAATATTTCATCGTTTTCTCTATAAGGATAGTAACCAACACCTTTTGTTGCATTCATCACCTCCTTTAACATCTTGTATTTCGGTTGATACAGAGACTTTGAATACACATACACGTTATCAAATTTTAAACCGTTTGCTTCAAACAACAAACTCAGCATGACATTAGTTTTACCACAACCACTCGGACCACATATGATACAGCGAACGGTGTTTGGAAAGAGAGGACCATGCCTCAGTTGTTGTTGAGCTGTGTCCGTAACAACATCGTCTATATTTGTAATGGGTAAGGCAGAAGCGTGTTTGCTGGTACGCATCTTAACTTAAACTAAACTATATTTTATTGGGTGTGTATATATAAATGAATGCAAGTGAGACACCCAGTCAGTATGCATGTTGGTGTCACAGAGTGAGGGTTGTTATTAACAAAGACAGATACAGGTTTTGCTGAAACGTTGCGGGGCGTTACAAACACCATGAAAGTTAACAGAAAACTTGATGAGGGGTTTTATGTAATCAACTCGAAGCCAAAGAAGAAGGTCCCCTTTAAAAACATACTAAGTCTGATTGAGGAAGTTATAAAAGATAGAAACCTTATTCCAACAGCGAACGCCGTGTTTGATATAGCTCATACAATTGTTAGAAACATTGGTGGACGTAAGAATGTGCAGAAACCTCGAGTTATTCCAATACCTAAAAGTGGAGGCTTCCTTCCGTTGTTGCCTCTTATATTTGGTGGGCTGTCAGCACTAGGAGCTCTGGGTGGCGGTGCTGCAGGTATTGCCAAAGCCGTGAACGATGCCAAGTCTGCGAAACAGAAACTAGAGGAGGAAGAACGACACAACAAAACAATGGAAGCCATCGCGATGGGTAGGAGAGGGAGTGGCTTGAAATTTAAGCCAAAATGCAAGAGACTGGGCAAAGGCATGTATCTCAAGAAACAGCGCTACGGTTATGGGTTGTATCTGCAAAAACCAATGCAATAAAAGACTGAAACAGTAGCCTGTGTGTATCAGTCATGGCGCACACCTTTGTGTTGAAAGACCGCAGCTCCCATCTGTCGTCAGACTACCATCCACCAATTGTTTTGGATGGTAATTATGCTGTTGCCTTGATAGGCTTTCACACCTACAACAACATACCCAACATCTATGAAGGTAAAAACAAATTTCATGTAAAAGAAGGAACCGGTTGGCGAACCATCACGATACCCACCGGTGCTTATGAAATAACACACTTGGAAGAGTTACTTCAAAATGAACTTGTTGGTGCTACAGCAACACACGAACAAAAGCAACAGGCTCTGATTCTGAGACCTAATCCGAACACCATCAAATGCAGACTAAAGTGTTATACAAATGTCAGTTTTGAATTTGATGGTTCGATTGGGCGAATGTTGGGCTTTTCAAAACAAGTTCTTCAGCCGGACACCTTTTATGAATCTGATTTACCTGTTGATATAGTGGATGTTAGACAGATTCGCATCGAAACCAATATCGTGTCTGGTTCCTATTATAACGGACAACCCTCACATACGCTGTATGAGTTTGCTCCGATGGTTGATCCTGGCTACGCAATCGACATAGAACCTAAAAATTTAATTTACTTGCCGGTGAACAAGCAAGAGATTTCCAATATAAGCATCGACATCGTCGACCAAGATTCAGTTCCTGTCAACTTTCAAGGTGAAGAGGTGTCTGTTCGCTTGAAACTTATAAAAGTTGCTTAGTATGTTGGTCTTCAAGGATATAAAAGCAAGTGCATCTACCACATCAAATTCAGTTGAGTCAGACACGTCAAAGGGTACGCTTCGTCCCGATAATATTGAGTTCCTGCAAAGCCTGGGTTATCATGTCGTCAAAACTAGAAATATTCAAAGAACCCGTGTTTGATGATGGCATCGATCGAGAAGAGCTGCGCTCTTACTATTCACCAACTAAATCGTTTGGTAACAGCGATGAAATTGAAATAGCCATCAACCAACAAGATGCGTTCGTATGTCTGGCCGAGTCAGCTCTAATAATCGAAGGTGCTCTGGAACCTGTAGCAGTCCAAAATGCCACTGGTGCTTGTTATCTGTCAAATAATGGAGGAGCAGCTCTGTTTGAATCAATGACCTATGAGTTAAATAACAAGGAAGTGGAACGAGTGCGAGACCCATACACCACAACCATCATCAAAAGTCTGCTATCGTTCAGTAAGAATGAAGCCCAATCTCTTAGCAACGCCGGTCTGAATGTGTCGTCGGAGCACATCACCTTAAATGATAACAAGTTTCACATGCTCATACCTGTCTGGTTCCTCTTCAGTTTCTTTCATCATTTCAAAGGAGTTCTCTGTGGCAAACATACTTTCCGCTTTACAAGAAGTCGAAACGATTCCAATGGCTATTACAGCACAGGTACGGCACGAGCAAAAATTACCGTAACCAATATGTTTTTAAAGGTAAAACATGTCTTTCCCAATGATAAAATGAAATTGGAACTGATGGATAAAATAGCCAAAGACACCTCTATATTTCTCGCATACCGCAAATGGGACATATACGAGTTACCAGCACTCAGAGATATCAACAGAGATGTGTGGGCTGTTAAAACTGCAACCAACTTGGAAAGACCTCGATATGTGATTATAGCATTTCAAACAGATCGTAAGGATAACGTGAAGAAGAGGTCAGACTATTTCGATAACATTGGTATGTTGGACCTCCGAGTGTTTCTAAATTCAGAATGCTACCCTTATGAATCTATGAATATGGATTTTGAGAAATCGAAATATGCAGAAGCCTATAACATGTATACAGATTTTCAAAAAAGCTTCTGTTATAAAAACATGTCGGAGCCTATCTTGAATTATGACGAGTTTAAAGACAGAGCTCTATTTGTGATTGACTGTCAGCACCAGAACGAGTCAATCAAGTCTTCAACGGTGGACATTAAGGTGGAGTTTATGAGTCACGCCAACTTCCCAAAAAATACTCGTGTTTATTGTCTGGTTATTCATGACAGTGTAATGGAATATAAACCTCTAACGGGCATCGTTAGAGCCATTATGTAATAATTGTATGTCATTTATGTATCAATATGTACAACTTAATTAATCCTAATAAATTTTTATTGTATGTAAAACAGTTGTTTTATTTTTATTTTGTTGCATTTTTATTAACCCCTTTCTGTCTGTCAGTCTAAGCAAAGACTTCGAGCTGTCATGACGTGTGTGTTAAACAGCTGTACAAGCTCAAACAAGATTATCTAAGATACTTGTTGGGCAATCAATTGTCTGTCTTTTATTACACAGCTCTGTCAGTCTAAGTAAAGACTTCGAGCTGTCATGACGTGTGTGTGTGTGTGTTAACAATCAACAACAGCGTCTATATGTTTTGTTTGGTTCAAGTGGATGTCATTAAACAACTGTGTTATTTCTATAACGGGGCCCCATTCAAGACCTCAACATACGTTAGTGTGTGTTAAGCCGTGAAACAAGTATGACGTCTCTTGCTGTATGTAAGTATACTATTATATTATTTATGTTTACATACAAACAATACTTATCAAACAATCCTCGTATATCAAAGTTTAATTTAGTTGTTTTAAATTGAGTTTTGTTACTTGTGTGTTTTTGATCACTCCCTATATAAATTTAGATTCATTCATTCAAAATACAAACACACTAACATAAACAAACACGCCGGCAATAAAACCAAGTCCCCGAGTTTTATGAGGCTATTAAAATAAACTCATTAACATATCTAGATGTAAATACGTTTTTCCTTATTGATATAGTTTACTTGAAACGTTTTTTGTTATTAAATGATATTAGATAGGTAAATTGGTACGTGTTTTAAAATTTCTTTTTACTATAAATAAACAATTGTTTTTAACATTACAGTTCCTATTATTCAATTGGAATGTAATAGAGATACCACCCCTACCTACACACACAAACTCAGCAGCCTCATAAACTCGTTTTATGTAACAGGTTTTTGTTTTATATATATACCCACTGATAACAAACTTTCATCGTATGTCTGAATAGCATAATCGGTTTAGGGACGTTTGCATATCTTAGTAAGCTGTATGGTTGGGGGTTCAAATCTAATTTCTGGCGAATGCTTTTCTTTCAAAAATCATATTTCAAATTAAATTCAAAATTTCAAATTACCCGCTCAATATATCTTCCTCATATATGTATGTGTGTGTGACTAAACCGAATGACTGTGTCCAACAGATGTCTCCCCTCGAGCTAGAGAATATTCTCTACACTCTACAACTTTACAAATAGAATGTTCTCTAGCTTGAGGAGTAAGATCTCTGGACACAACAGACAGAAATTTTCAAACAAATTCAAATTTCCCGCCAAAAACGAAATACCCTAACAAACTTCAATACACCTTAACAACAACAACAACAACACAATAAACCTTAATAAACAAAATACATAACCTTAATAAACAAACAGATGCCTTGGTAATCAACACACATGACATAACCTTAATAAACAAATACAAACATAACCTTAATAAACAAACAGATGACACGTGAGCGAACATAACCTTAATAAACAAATACATAACCTTAATAAACAATCAGACAAACACACATGGAGAGCTAACCTGACTTGTAGATATCTATGGACACACAGGTCAGACATCTTGGAACGCTTGTGACGTCATCTCAGGTTAGTTCCATAGAGAGAACCCCGGAGTTGCAACTGTCTATAACAGGTCAGCCATCTTGGAATGCTTGTGACGTCATCTCAGGTTAGTTCCATAGAGAGAACCCGGGTTGCAACTGTCTATTACAGGTCAGCCATCTTGGAATGCTTGTGACGTCATCTGACAGGTCAGGTGACATTTGACGTTGACACATGTCAGGTCAGGTGACAGCTGACGTTGACAGCTGTCAGGTCAGTGACATTTGACACCTGTCAAATCTGACAGGTCAGCTGTCAACTGTCACAGGTCTGCGCAGGTCAGCGCATGCGCATGATGACTCGCGCATGCGCAGTAAAAAGTGGAGGGGATGAGCCCAGGTGGCGCACTATCTACTTATATATATATATATATATATATATATATATATATATATATATATATATATATATAGTGAGAAATAAAGTATGTCAGGTTCTATGTAGTCCACTGTTCGAACTGTTATCTTAATAATCAGTGTGTCCTTCTTAGAAGGAATATTTGATAACAACACACAGTATTACAAAAGCAGATATGCAGTTTTAATTACAAGGATTTAAGACTCAACAGTTTGGGCCTGTCTGTATACCTTTCTAGAGGATGCTGTACACAACTACTGGGCAACTAATATATAAATAGTATTTCTAGTCTTTATTCGCTTAGTTTATTCATCCCTCTGATGACGCTAACTTTGTTAGCGAAACGATCGTCAGGTCTAAAAACTGTATTGTGATGAATTGGATTCTCCAAATTGTACTTATGTTGGAACCAAATTTTAGTGATATTAAAAAAAATGCACTTATGTCTTAGTGTATTCGAGTTCCAATAAAGACAAAGACTAAGAAACACTGCTGTTAACAAAAATATCTGGAATGCTTTATATTTATATTTGCTTGAGCATTGTTGTTTCTTTCTGTTGCATTATTCCAAGATTTGATTTGCTGCTTTTTCTGATGATAAAATCAAATAAAATATATTAGAGACATCTTAACATAAGGTAAAGTTTGCTGTGGTTTGTTTTTGTTTAATGTCTTACTTTGTGTTGATTGTTTTATGTCAAATGGCTTTAAATTGTTGTTTGTTTCATATAAAGATTGCTTTCCAAATTAGATATGTAAGTTGCATGAAAGCAGAGAATAAAATCTGTTTATTTAATTTAAAGAATTATGTTTGTTCTCTAGGCTATATTTTTTTTGCCCATTAAAGAATTTTTCCGACGTTATCGCTTAATCTCTTACTTGACACTGATCAAATAACTGTCTCCACTTTCTTGAGTACCTTGTAATTAGTGCTAGCTATGATTAACGAATCGATATTGTTTCAATTTAAAGAAACTTCTGTGTTTGTTGATTCATTGTTACCCTTATTTGATGAAACGGTTCCATACCAAATACGAAACACTTGTGAAGGCAGAGAAAAAGTCTCTATATATCTGTAGTCTGTTTTTGTGTTCATCGATTATCGAGTTTATATCACTTATACATTAACTAAGGTGTACCTCAGGGATTAGTGCTATCATCAACTCTTTTCCTTCTCCACGTGATTGTCACCCAAAAAATTCTTTATACGGTCTTGCCTACGGTAGCATACTTTACAGTGATTTTCTTTTAGACTTAATTTCATCTAGTTCCCATTGAAATAGGGTGTTTGACACTATGTCCAATTATGAAAATATGGTGGTCTATGTAATAAAAAACAAAAATATATTGCTTTTTATTGATAAAGATACAAAATTAATTTAATATTTAAATTTTAAAGTTGTCAATTTGTCACATGGTTATGACACGATGTGAAATGCCAGCAGCCTTGATGTTTAGTGTTACGTTACATCACTCTTGTCGTAAAGAAAAAAAAGTGGTCTTTTGTGGTGGCTATATTTGGGCTGTCTTCCTGTAATTTAGTTATGAGTGAATTTTCTTTAAAAACTATTATTTCTTTAATTATTAAACAAAAAACCTTCAATTCTTTTCAAAGTACTATCCACTGGCAGTAGCACATTTGTTTATTCATTTATTCCATTGTTCAAAACATTTTTGAAATTCGTGTTCTGTGATGCCCGACAGCGCCTCCGTTGTTTTTTACTTCACCTTAGCAATGTCTGCATAACGCTTTTCTGTCATGTCTCTTTTCGTTCAAGGAAATTAAAAAAAAAAGTCGCAGTGGCCAAGATCTGTGGATGGGGCAGAGGGATCATGCCATTTTTAGTCAACATTTGTCGCACAGACAGGGCGTTATCGTGATGGAAGAACTATTCGCTTGACTGTCACAAATTAGGGCTCTACCACTGCACACTGTTGCACAATATTTTCAAAACTTCCAGATAGAAAGCCTAGTTATCTATCTGACCCTGTGGAACAAACCCTGAATGGACAACTTCCCTCACATCGAAAAAACAAATCCGTATTGTTTTGACATTTGTTTTCCCTTGGCGAGCTTTTTTTTTAGGCTAGGCGAACATGGGAGTCTTCTACCGGTTTTATTGTTGCTTTCTTTCAGGGTCGTAACCGTAGCACCATGATTCGTCACCCATGATGACCTTGGAAAAAAGTTTGATCATTGTGGAACTCTTTTCTTCAGCAGTCACCAGTCGAGGCCCGAGTAGACAACTTGCATGGATTTTCCATTACATAAATTTAAAATGTACCTAGTAGTTTTTCATACATAAAACATTATTACATGCATGAAAATACCTAAAAACATATACACTGGACAAAAAAAGACTTTTAAAATCTAACAATTTCGAACTATTATTGTGTGACCACGAAGGTTCTGCTATTGGTCGTGACGTAGTTGTAAATAGTAAATAAATATCGTGTTTACATTTGCCTTATGGTACGATAAGTATGGTCGCTTGTTTCTCAACATAGTGGTGAATTTTATTCGTTTTTTGAGTGTCTTCTAGTTGAATAGTGTAACGTGTGGGAGATACGATGTCTCCAAAACTGTTTATCACCTTCCTGGAATATGTGTTCAAGAAGCTAGATTGGGACCAGAAAGGTCTAAGAATAGACGGCCAAAGTCTGTCAAACTTACGGTTTGCAGACAACATTGTCTTACTGGCTGACAACTTGGAAGATATTAGAGTGATGCTACAGGAACTTCAGGAGGTCTGTGCAACAGTAGGTCTAAAAATGAACATCGGAAAAACAAAATTTATGGCAAACCTCGTCCCTAGTAACAACCTAATTATTGAAAACTCTGAGGTGGAATGGGTAGATAAATACACATATTTGGGCCACAAGATAAGCATATCCAAAGCCAACCAAACGTGCGAGATAAACATAAAAGTTATACTCTCCTGGGCGGCTTATGGCAAACTTGGAGACGTTTTCAGAGGCGACCTTCCAATATGCTTGAAAAGAAAAGTTTTCAACCAATGTGTTCTACCGGTTATGACCTACGGCGCCGAAACACTAACCCTTACCAACGCTTCTGCTAAGAAACTAAAAGTAGCACAGCGCAAAATGGAGAGGTTGATGCTTGGCGTTTCGTGACCACATTAGAAATGAAGAATTACGCAGAAGAACACGAGTGACTGATGTGGTCATACATGTGGCAAAACAAATGGAAATGGACGGGACATGTGGCTCGCATGCAAGATGACAGGTGGACAAAACGATTACTTGAATGGAGACCCAGGTCCGATAAAAGAGACAGAAGAAGACCACCAACTCGCTGGACAGACGACATTACAAAAATTACAAAAAACTGGATTCGTAGCGCTCAAGACAGAAACGAATGGACTCAACTAGGGGAGGCCTATGTCCAGCAGTGGACGTAGAGGGCTGATTGATGATGATGATGTGTGTAATAAAATGAGACACAATGCTTTTCAACAGGCGTAATCAGATAATTTGCCAAGAATTGACTCATTTATGATGGCATCATTCTTTTTGACACAACAATGTTGTCTGAATTAATTATGGATAATTAATGGAAGCAGACCCAATAATTTAGTTAATTAATAACCATGATTTTTGCCGGTTGTTAATACTAAGAGTAATATGTAACATTAATACTTAATATGTACAGATAAACATACCTTGAGCACATGGAAATTGCAACCTACCTTAATAACGTATGATAAGAATTTTAACCTTATATCACTAATATTCATCGTGAAAATGAGGAATAGGTACTTACATGAAAATGCTTTGCACAACAATATAAGGCGGTTTTCTCAGATAACTGTGGATTTTTCATTTCATCCCGCTTCATAATTTTGCACAATTGCTTTCTAATTGGAACAATAAAAAATAGTTTCTCTGGAGTTTTTATAGTCGTATTTGTACATATTGGTACTATACAGTATTTATGTAAGCTTTGTTTTCCATATTATCAAATTAAATCACGTGCAGAAGCCAAGCTTCAATCAATAACTTGCAACACAGGATGTCAACTCAGAGAAGCAAGTTCATCGATGACTATTGTACTGTACTGTGATGTCACAGATCATGGCGGCAAAATAGTGGTGTTTGAAATCAATTATGAAATTCGCATTTTCAAATATTTCTTTGCATCGTCATTTTTGTAGTTTGGGAAATGAAAAAAATATTAAAAATCATCTTTGTGGGATGTCTATCAGATGTGATAAGAAAAAAAACATGCAAATTGTCTGTTGCGCAGCCATCATTTTCATCCCCAAATCTTCCATTAAAATTCGCCGAACTGAACTCCAAATCAATCCAGACAGCTCCATAACTTCGTTAAATGTCCATGGTCGATCTTCCCGGATGATTTAGCGAATTGTTTTAACATTTTCATCAGTTTGTGTCATGGAAGGACGACCAGAGCGAGGTTTGTCATCAATAGATATTTCACCAGTTTTGAAATGAGAAAACCACTCAAACACTTGAGTTTTCTCAATAGCATCATCCTTGTAGGCTGTTTTTAACATTTCAAGAGTTTTTGTGCCAATATTGTTCCTAAATGTCAAAATGTTTGGGGTTGACATCTTTGGGTGAGCTGAATAAAAAGGCTTTTTCTTTCCAAACAAATATTTTATTCCTTGTCCCGACACGTATCGACCCTTTTTAACTGGCCATCCTCAGGGAATCTAGAATTTACAAAAGGCTTGTCAGAAAAACTGAGTTTTCCGGTAGGCTACTTCTGCGAGGGTACAACACAGGAATACAAGCTAAAATGAGGTAACAACAACTAACCCCAACACTAAGTCAAAAGTTAAAGGTTAAAACTGTCAAGCTACAAAGCTATAAAAGATTACAGGTATACAGTCATAAACTACTACATGTAATAAAATGAAACAAATACAAGTCAAATGGAACTACAAGAAATGCTAATTTGTCTGGAGATTTTTGAAATTATAATAAGTCTAACTCTAAAAACTTATAAAAGCCTAAAAAATTTTTTAAACGTCACCCTTGGCAGGGTTTTTTTAAGTTTAAGCTGAAGGCAACAATCGGAGCGAAAGCAAACAGCACAAACATTAGCAAGCAGCTCACCCAAAGATGTTTTTGTGCCAGTTTTTCCGAGCAAGAAACAAAACTTGGGCCATTGCAAGAACAATTAACATAAAACAACTCTCACTAAGAAATTCACACAAGCCGAACGGAACTTTCTGTATCAACGATACTTGGGTTTCTGCCTCGGGAATGGCATCTCTATGCTTTCCTAGCGGCAGAACACAGTACCACAAAAACGCTACCCATTACAACACCAGTTCGATTTTTTTGGGTACTCCCTCGTATTATTTTGAAAACAGACATCTTTCTAATTAAATGGCGATAGAAATTCATTTATTCATCCCGTTTAGCAGATTTATAATGCAAGATTTTTCTAGTGTTTCTTTGTGAGAATTGGACCGTTTTCTAGAGATATGGAGACAATGGTCAGGCTTGTCTACAGTATCTAAGGTCAGCATTTTGTCATGTTCGGGGTTAGATTAGATTAGATTTTATTGTGAGTGGGCTATTTCAGTCCCTCCACCGCGACCTTAGGTCTATTGTGGCTCACGTCTAATTATTAAGATTTCACCCATCAATTCCAGCTCTCTGAGGGAGTCGATCTTTTCTTGAGGGTGAGAGTTTGTTTGGCAGGTGTACTGCCATCTGAGTAAAGTAGGTATCATGAAGTCCCGCTCTCGAGCAGCATCTAATCTCCAGTTGTAATCCACCCCTAGAGATCTCAGCTCCCCTCAGGCTCTTCCAAACCTGACACCTAACAGTGTTAAGACTCAAGGCAACATCCCATCGAGTCCTGCTCCCGAGCATCACCCCAGCGAGGCCGTCCGTCCGTTTCGTAGCACACAGTATGGGCTCCAAACTCCGGGTGTTTGCCGTTCATCAGAGATCAGAGCCCCCCGGGACGCCTGGACACACGCCAGGGCTCAATCCAGGGCAGTATCATCTGGAACCCCGCTCCCGAGTAACAACCAAGCGAGGCCAATTGTCAGTCTCTGAGGCCACAGTGGAGGCGCCAAACTCCGGATGCTTATCAATTCCCAGAGATGTCTGCCTCCCCCCAGCCTCACCTGCACCAGACCCCCGCCAGTGTTTCATTGACTCGAGGCGGTATCATGAAGTCCCGCCCTCGAGCAGCATCCAGGCAGGGTCGTTAGCCTGTATCGATGCTCACAGAGTAGGCCCAAGTCTCCAGGTGTAATCCACCTTTAGAGACCCCAGCCACCTCTGAGTTCGTCCAGGTCCATCACCTGCCAGCGTTAGCTTAAATTTCCCCCAAAAAATCAAGCGAGGTGAAACTTTGTTTGACAAATGTACTGCCATCTGAGCGAAGTCGCTTGCCCGTCTCAAAGCTCAAAGAGAGATAACCTCTCTCCGAGTTCGTCTGGACTAGACATCCGTCAGTGTTTGACTCGGTGCAGTATCATGAAGTCCTGCATCCGAGCAGCGTCCAAGTGAGGTCGTTTGTCCGTTTCGAAGCTCACAGAAGAGGCCTCAACCCTTAGTTTTATTCCACCCCTAAACATTTAGCTCTCCTCCGTGTCTAGACCCGACACCCACCAGTGCAAGACTCAAGGCGACATCCCATCGAGCATCGCACAAGCAAGGCCGTGCGTCCGTTCCGAAGCACACAGTGGGGGCCCCAAACTCCGGGTGTTTACCACTCATCAGAGTTGTCAACCCCCTCCGGGTCGTCTAGACACACGACACCCGCTAGCACTCAACCCAAGGGGCACCCATCCGGAACCCCGCTCCCGAGTAACAACCAAGAGCAGGCAACCGTCCATTTCTAAGCCCAGAGTGGAGGCCTCAAAATCCAGGTGTACATCACTCCCCAGAGATATCCGCCTCCCTCCAGGCCCACATGGACAAGACACCCCCCCCCCCCCGGTGTTTGATTCCAATTAGTCGCCTTTTACGACAGGTAGGAGTTACCTTGGGCCTATTCTTTTAGTTAGTCCCCGGACCCACAGGGGACATGTTCGGGGTTAGTCATCAGAAAAAGATCAAGACTGTGTTTAGAACTTTTATTTTAATGACATGAAAGTGCAGGTGCATCATTATTGTTGCATAAACATTTTAAAGACACTAGTAGTCAAGTACCCTATTCCATGAGGACCGAGCAAATTCAAGATCACAGTGTGGATTGATCTTTTAAAAAAATTCACAGCAAAGCCAGTAAATCTATAAATTTCCAAACGTATGACTGTTATTTCTAGAAAACAATATCAACAGACAAAACCTCAACATGGAAGTTAAAAATATAAATCATTAAATCATGCAATTATATTTCTTTTATAATATTCATATAATTCTTTTGTTTTTATGATATCACTCATATTGCTTATAATTAAAGAATAAATTACTTTAGTCATTATATTATTAGTTTTTAGTTTTGCAAAAAAAAAGTTTATTTAGCTTTATTAGTTATATTATAAATAGTTACTCAACTGATGATTATATTATGTTGTTGTTTCAGCTCTAAAACATTCCCCTTCCAAAAGGAAATCATTGTCCAGACCGCTTAGAACACACGAAGAAGCTGACAATAATAGTAAGTATAGTCTCTAGCGTTTATTGTTTTTTTTTAAATTATTTTGATTTGCTTCATTGGGTGATTCTTCTTCTTATTTTTGTTATTAAAGTGATTTAAACAGTGGGCATAGTACCATAGAAGTTTTAATCAAATTGAATCTAGTCTTACTTTCTGATGTTTTCATTGCCTAAATTCATTTATTAATTTTATAAGCTAATGGAAAAAAATGTAATATTACTGTGTATGATTTTTAATAGCTTTTACTTCCAAGAGATGGTGCTTCCTATTTTAGTTCACTATTTTAACGTAGACCTCTCTGTTTAAAGTAGCTATGAGTAGTGGTGTATTGCTGGCATGGATATGATAATATAATGAGGTCTAATATGAACCTTGTACACTAAAAGAATATTTGCTGAACGAGTCAATCTTCCGTGATGGACGATAACAGGTTTATGTTTATACATTTTGATACCAGGAATGTCGATGGCAAATTCATCATAGAGGCCAGTAATGTGCCTTTATTCAATAATGCTGTAGCATTTGTATGATTACATTTTTCACCCAGAACATAGACAGAATTTGCTGTGCTTTCTGTTATTTGCGTATAACCACGTCAGAAAAAAAAAGGGTGAATTATATTTTGTAGGCGTGTTTTATTTTGATATGCCTTCCGTGTGTAATTTGGAAAGTTCATACATGATAAAACACAACTATTTAATTATTTTAGGATCCCTACTCACACATTTGATAAACTGTCTCTGGAAGCACATCGTGTTAAATATGCAATTTTGCAAGGCAGAGTTCTTGTACTCTCAACGAGTTTTCCAGACAATTTATCGTGATGCAACCGAAATACAAAAGGTGATGTCCCAGTAGCTGTGCCAGAACAGCACATTGCACCCATTCAAACATATATATATATATATATATATATATATATATATATATATATATATATATATATATATATATATATATATATATATATATATATCCGGAGTGCCTTTCAAAAGTGGCTCACCCCAATAACTTTTTATTTTTTTTTAAATAAAAAAATGAAATTTGGTGTGTTAGTATATGACATAAATCCAGATTGATTGACATATTCAGTTGTTTTCGGTCATTTTCGGTTCCACTGAAAATGTCTGCAATTTTTGATTTTTAAATTGAACCTCCAGCGTTATTTGTTTTATTTGATATAAAATGACATTCTGAATACGACACCTCACATGTCAACTCTTGACATTTTCGCTTGAGTGTCATGACTATGTTAAAACCATTATTAGTGAATTTTTATTAGAAAAAAAAATCACTAATAGAGAAGTATCGGTTTATATATATATATATATATATATATATATATATATATATATATATATATATATATATATATATATATATATATATATATATATATATATATATATACAGGGCTTGATTGCCGAACCTCACGTGACAGGATTCTGTCTCTCTCTTAGTGGAATATGATTTTATGAGTTGGCAGTCCAAAAAGTAACCAAAAAAACCACTAGACTAGGGACCCTAAAGTTACTAAATCAGCTGACAATTGACAGTTTAGTCCATTGGCGCTCAATTCCCTATGACGGTTTTTTTGTATGTATATTGTGCATTTTCCAAGTTCGACCAGTGTTTACCTTCTTCAAATAATTTTCTATCTGTTGGAGAATAATCAAAACCTAGCATTTTCATTCCGTTTTTACGTAAGTTAAAAGTGTAGGTATGTTAAGATTATGTTGTTGACGATATTTAACATCGCATGAAACGAAGCCCTACCAAATCTGTTCGTCGGTAATCTGCCCAAATAGGTACATATTTGTTCAATGTTACACAATACACATTCCCAAAACCGTTAATTAGAAGTTTAAATAATCGGACCTCAATTTGTTCATGTACATTATAAAATTTTGATATCTATACAAAATATGTACCTGTTTGGGCAGATAACCGACAAACAGATTTGGTAGGGCTTTGTTCCATGCGATGTAGAATATCGTCAACAACATTCTCTGTTCGAATAGTTGGGCTTTTGCTTTTCCTCATATCATTTAATAACGACCAATCTGTAGTTTTAAAAAATATCCTATGGAATGTTATCCCCGGGAAAAGCTTTAGAATATTGCTCGATGCATGATTATATTGAATAAGACCAACTTCCATTTGGATTTCGTGTACCACTGCGAAAATGGGCCATTTAAATAAAGGCATCCCGCTCCGGTGTGAAAGGCACGTTTACAATTAAGTCTAAAAAATGGAAGAAATAAATGAACATAACCTTAACATACCTACACATTTAACTTACGTAAAAACGCAATGAAAATGCTAAGTTTTGATAAAAACTGTTTATTTTTATTGTCCAACAGATAGAAAATTATTTGAAGAAGGCAAACACTGGTCGAACTTGGAAAATGCACAATATACATACAAAATAACAGGTCAAAAGGGAAATGAGCGCCAATGGACTAAATTGTCAATTGATTTAGTAACCTCAGGGTCCCTAGTCTAGTGGTTTTTTTGGTTACTTTTTGACTGCCAACTTATAAAATCATATTCCACTAAGAGAGAGCCAGAATCCGGTCACGTGGGACTCGGGAATTAATGAAAGCCCTGTATGTATATATATATATATATATATATATATATATATATATATATATATATATATATATATATATATATATATATATATATATATATATATATATATATATATATATATATATATATATATATATATATATATATATATATATATATATATATATATATATATATATATATATGACATACTTGGTTCTTGGGTTGAACCGCGTCCAGAATTTATGAAAACTCGACGTTTCGGCTCCTGTTTTAGAGCCATTTTCAAGAGGTAAAGGAAATATGTAAGGACACTTAAGGCCTCAATCTGCCTACTCCTTAGAGTGGTGGACAAAGGTGGGTAAAGGAAATATGTAAGGACACTCTTAAGGCCTCAATCTGCCTACTCCTTAGAGTGGTGGACAAAGGTGGGTAAAGGAAATATGTAAGGACACTCTTAAGGCCTCAATCTGCCTGCTCCTTAGATTGGTGGACAAAGGTGGGTAAAGGAAATATGTAAGGAAACTCTAAGCCCTCAATCTGCCTACTCCTTAGAGTGGTGGACAAAGGTGGATAAAGGAAATATGTAAGGACACTCTAAGCCTCAATCTGCCTGCTCCTTAGAGTGGTGGACAAAGGTGGGTTTGGTTGTTGTAGCTCGATTACGGGGCCTCAATCTGCCTAGTCCCCAAATCTCGCCGGAGATCGTCTGTGGGGTCTCAGTGTGTTCAACCCTAGGCCTCAGAGAGACCTGATTTCTCAGCATGGATCATCCCCAAACCAGATAATCCGCACACAAGTAATCGAGAGTATACTGTACTTTTAAGAGATGGTGCTTCTGCAGCTCATCTCACTGTTTTAAATGTTTATACATGAGCTTGTAAGTTAATTTGTCACATCAGTAATCAACATTGTGTAGAAAACATAGTTAATTTTATAATTATCTTTTTGGGACATAATTTGTGCTAATATATTTTGGTGTTGGATTGTACAGCTACTGTGCAGGCACAGGTCAATGCTAATCAACAAAACGGAAGCAAAATCGGTGAGTTCATTTTCATTTCATTAACATACTGACACATACGTGACATAAGATGTACTGCATACATTAGTAACTTTATACAGGTGTCCCATCAGTATGAGGATGGAAGATAGCTCCTTACTGAGGCTATGTTTAAAAATGCAGTTTTCTCGAGGCGGTAGATGTTCCACAAGTGCACATTTAAAAATTATTTCCATTTATACATGTTGTTAATATACAGAGTGTTGCATCAAACTTAATTTTTGTTAAATGGAACACCTTATATATTATGACATTTTTGGAAAGCTACATCGATGCTGATTGAACTAATACAATATTATTTTGGGTTATTTTCAACTGTTCTCCAATTACAGGGAGTTAAATGTAGAAAAAGTGAAGTCGTCTACTTCAGACATTTGTATTCATTGACATATGTGAAATATTATAATCGGGTTTTGTCAAAAAAATGTGTTTTTTTTTTTTAGTGTAGAATCCGTTTATGCACGTTAATAATGACAATTTATTTTTTAATATACAGGGAATTTATCTTCTGCGAAATTTAAAAACACCTTTTTTTTCAAATGCAACACGCTATATATTTTGACTTTGGTGAATGCAGAATTTAATAAGCTTTCTTATGATACCATATTTCGATAACCAAAATTTGAACACGAAAGGAGGTACAGCTGTTCAAAATTTTTATTTGTGCATACTACAATTCGTATTTTATTTGAATGGATGAAAACATTAAGAAATCAAACACTAGATGCAAAATTTTATTCAAAAATTAAAAAACATGTTCAAAAATGTTTTTGTCTTAAATGCAAACTCGAAGTTGTAAAGTTTTCTTTGACTCTGTTCAACATCAGCGGGGTAATACTTCTAAAAGCTGTTTGTATACGATTTTTCATGCAGTTGTTCCCCAGAGGAAAAGTCTAATGGGGCTAGATCGGGCGATCTTGCTGGCCATCGAATTTTACCTCCTTGACCAATCCATTCGTTTCGTAGCCAATGGATTGAGCACCATATTGCTAAAAATACATTAAGCAACGTGTTTCATGACCGACATCTTCCATTAAATTGGGTAAATCATCCTCTAGAAAGCTGCCGTATCGTTCCTCATTAAGTTGATCTTCAAAAAAGAATGGCTCGTTTACTTTATTATCTATAATTCCTCCCCACACATTCAAGGACTATTGATGCTGAAAATCCACTTGATGTACCCAACGTCGATTTTTTCAAGCGTAATAATGCATATTATGTTTGTTAACTACACCAATATTATTAAAAGTTGCTTTGTCACTAACCAGAACAATATTATAAAAGTTTGGAATTTCTTCAATCATTTTGGCAAAATTTTACAAAAATTGATTCTGTTTTCTTTATCTTGGCCAGTAAAAAGTTGATAGACATAAATGATAGGAATGCGATTCGTATTTCAGTGAATTTTCTTTTAAAAAAAAATTCACTAAGGAGATTGCGACTTTTGAATTAAAAAAAATTTCTTCAAATTAGCACGAACTAAGCCCACTAGAAAACATATCCAGGGTCAGTTTCAATTTCTATATGTATCACAACGATAACAAAAAATAATGGGCCAATTTTGATCAAATTTGGTGAGTACCTTCCTTTTGCAAGTGGCTTGGATAAGTTTGTTAGCCAGGAAGATCGGTCCAGTTTCTCCCGAAAAATTTTGCATTTTCTTTCGAAAAATTTTATATCCAGAAATAACAAAGTAAGGGCAACCAAATTTGGTACGCGGATTTAAATCATTAAAACCGGGTACCCAGCAACCGGGAAAAATCAGGGAATTCGAAATACCCTCGAAAATGTCAGGGAAATTTGTGATTTTGCTCAAATGTAATGAGTGGTTTTGAATGTCTGGCTAAAGAATGTTTTTTTCCTGTAAATTCTTGACGCCAGTAGACAGTTTCTATCAGCTTCTCCCAAAGCATACACTATGCTTACCAACTCTTCAATAGTAAAATTAATTTTAGAATGTAAAGTGAGGTAAATAAACAGAATGATAAATAACTAACAATAAAAAACGAATAATAAACAAACAACGATAAACACCAAAATAATACAAAAATTAGCTAATAAAAGTATTATTTGCCAACTGTCAATGGCACGATGTGTCAAATATCTATTTTCTTCTATTGTGTAGGTTTCAACTTCTTTCCCGGGCTACCGTGATTTCGGCAATAATGTGTAATGATGTTAAACACATTCCCATAAAAATAAAAATTTTGAAAAACTACCTCCTTTCGTATTTAATTTCACTTATTCAAATATGGTTTCATAAGAAAGCTTATGAAATTCTGCATTCACTATAGTCAAAATATACAGGGTGTTGCATTTGAAAAAATAAGTATTTTTAAATTTTGCAAAAAATAAATGCCCTGTATATTAAAAAATAAATTGTCTTTATTTACGTGTATAAATGCAATCTACACTAAAAAAGCATTTATTATGACAAAACCTGATATTAATATCTAAAACGTGTCGATGGATACATACACGATGGATACATACACGTCTGAAGTAGACCACTTTTTTTACATTTAACTCCCTGTAGTTGAAGAAGGTCAAGAGAAATCACCACATTGAGATAAGATAATAGGAATTATTCATACATTATTTCTCAATGTGGTAATTTTAGATTTTAAAACTTGAGTTTTGTATTTTGCATTTTCTTTAATGTCTTTTTTCCTCATTTCTAGTCGTGATATTTCTCTACGTGCCTTATGTTTCATTGTTTCTAATTTTCTTATCTCAAGCATTGTCTTCTGATTTTCATCAAGAATTCTTATATATTGATGATATGAATTTTTGACATACTGCCTCTGCTTATCGTGGTTTTCTATATTTCTCACCCCTGCTAATTGTTTTAAACTATCGTACACAATGCGTTGGGATATTAAAATTTTGAAAATATAAAACTGCCAAATATATTCACCCCAACTTTAACACTATGTTACACATGGTCATAAAAGTTAAAATCGAATAAACACATTCACAATGCAGCTCTACGCCGCCAATAACTAGAATCTATTTTGCATTTTATGCATTCAAGGAAAAACATTCGAAATGACATGAACGATTGAGACATGCTTGAGATGAAGAAGACGCTATATTTATATCACTGCATGTCACATGCGCTGTGTTTATTGGCAGTTCCAATTAATATACCAAACCACAGCCGTAGTAGAAAAAAATTACGTGAAAGAAATTGAGATAATATATATAAAATCAAAATAACAATGAATTTGCTAGTGACGGAATTTTACAAATACATAATTTTCAGGTCTACTGAATAATTTCCATGACATTTGAGCAAAATCACAAATTTCCCTGACATTTCCCCAACATTTTAGAGGGTATTTCGAATTCTCTGATTTTTCCCGGTTACTGGGTACCCGGTTTTAATGATTTAAACCCGCGTACCAAATTTGGTTGCCCTTACTGTTTCTGGATATAAAATTTTTCGAAAGAAAATGCAAAATTTTTAGGAGAAACTGGGCCGATCTTCCTGGCTAACAAACTTATCCAAGCAACTTGCAAAAGGAAGGTACTCACCAAATTGATCAAAATTGGCCCAATATTTTTTGTTATCGTTGTGATACATATAAAAATTGAAACTGACCCTGGATATGTTTTCTAGTGGGCTTAGTTCGTGCTCATTTGAACAATTTTTTTTTTTTAATTCAAATGTCGCAATATCCTTATTAGTGAAATTTTTTAAAAGAAAATTCACTAAAACACAAATCATATTTCTATCATTTATGTCTTTATCAACTTCTTACTGGCCAAGATAAAGAAAACAGAATCAATTTTTGTAAAATTTTGCCAAAATGATTGAAGAAATTCCAAACTTTTATAATATTGTTCTGGTTAGTGACGAAGCAACTTTTAATAATATTGGTGTGGTTAACAAACATAATATGCATCATTACGCTTGAAAAAATCGACTTTGGGTACATTAAGTGTATTTTCAGCATCAATGGCCCTTGAATGTGTGGGGAGGAATTATAGGCAATAAAGTTATCGAGCCATCCTTTTTTGAAGATCAACTTAATGAGGAACGCTACGGCAGCTTTCTAGAGGATGATTTACCCAATTTAATGGAGGATGTCGGTCATGAAACACGTCGTTTAACGTATTTTTAGCAATATGGTGCTCAAACCATTGGCTAGAAAACCAATGGATTGGTCAAGGAGGTAAAATTCGATGGCCAGCAAGATCGCCTGATCTAGCCCCATTAGACTTTTCCTCTGGGGAACAACTGCATGAAAAATCGTATACACACAGCTTTTAGAAGTATTACCCCGCTGATGTTGAACTGAGTCAAAGAAAACTTTACAACTTCGTGTTTGCATTTAAGAAGACAAAAACATTTTTGGACATGTTTTTTAATTTTTGAATAAAATTTTGCATCTAATGTTTGATTTCTTAATGTTTTCATCCATTCAAATAAAATACGAATTGTAGTATGCACAAATAAAAATTTTGAACAGCTGTACCTCCTTTCGTATTCAAATTTTGGTTATCGAAATATGGTATCATAAGAAAGCTTATTAAATTCTGCATTCACCAAAGTCAAAATATATAGCGTGTTGCATTTGAAAAAAAAGGTTTTTTTAAGTTTTGCAGAAGATAAATACCCTGTATATTAAAAAATAAATTGTCATTATTAACGTGCATAAACGGATTCTACACTAAAAAAAAACCATTTATTATGACAAACCCGATATTAATATTTCACATATGTCGATGAATACAAATGTCTAAAGTAGACGACTTCACGTTTTCTACATTTAACTCCCTGTAATTGGAGAACAATTGAAAATAACCCAAAATAATATTGTATCAGTTTAATCAGCATCGACGTAGCTTTCCAAAAATGTCATAATATATGAGGTGTTCCATTTAACAAAAATGAAGTTTGATGCAACATTCTGTATATTAACAGCCTGTATAAATGGAAATAATTTTAAAATGTGCACTCGTGGAACATCTGTCGCCTTGAGAAAACTGCATCTTAAAATATAGCCTCTGTAAGGAGCTATCTTCCGTCCTCACACCGATGGGACATCTGTATAATGAAACATCACTAAGATAAATATATAATGCATACATACATACACCACGTACATTTGTAACATCATTCTCAATCATACACATAAGCTATATGCATATTTTATTACATTTTGGTGGTCAATTTTATTTGCATTAATGTATATTAACATTGTGGCTTTTGTATGTATAAATTTGTACATGTTTTGTTTTGCTAGCATCATTTCTGTTTCTTTGTTTTTGTGTTTTCGTCAATGAAGAAAATTAAAGATTCAGTTAGTCGCTGATGAGATCGAGGGATAGATAAATGTTATTCTATAATCCAAAAGTACCCAACAAGTCATACTATAATACAATATAGAAAAAAGTAAATAAACAATAAATTTAAATACTATACCATGTGTCGCAACATTTGAGATAGAAAGTTAGTCAAATCGAGGAAATTTTGGCAAATTTGGTATGACGCATTTTCAAATGAATTTTTAGTTATGTGGCTTTTGAAATAACTCAATAAATAATAAATTCATTTAGGATAGTTTCATCATTTCATTAGGATTCTTAGAGCCTCCAGAAATGTCGACAATGTTTCTGTCTTTGTCAGGCAATTTATCTCAACAGATTCTATAAAACTATGGGAATGTTTGTATCAATGTTTGGTTGTATGAATGTTTGGTAGGTGGTAGTGGAATTTTACTTTACGTGATAGTAAAGGATTTTTTTCACGCCCGAGGAGGTACCACCCCTTACATCAAGGGGCCGGTGAAGTCCCAACAGACGTTTCCGGTTCTGGTGTATGAGTCGGTTTCCCTTATAAACAAAAATGATGATGGCTCCTCCTTGTACAAAAGATTCCGGAGGTATAATACCCCTCCATTTGAATCTCCAGTAGAGGGGTGTACAGGGAGCGCCAACATCAAGATTTAACATATCCTTCTCAAATATATGTGGCCTAAATTCTAACCTGAACTCCGTCCACCATTTCCTCCAGGCTAATAGGCCCCAACTCCTCTTCCTCACCGAAACTCAAATCAGTGCCAAAACAGCCACTAATCACCTTAATTTCCCAGAGTATGAGCTCCTTACTTCTTTAAGATTGCATAGAGGCAAGTGCGCGTACGTCCGTAACAATCTACCCTGCACCAGACTCCCCAATTTAGAAGCTGGAAGAAAAGACATACTATGGATAAAACTCTCTCTCAGGGCTGCAACTAAATTCATCTGTTGCATTTACCGGTCACCTTCTGATAACACTTTGTCCAGCTCTTTGACTACCTTTCTGAAAAAAGCAACCATCTAATTTCTGAATATCCTTCCTCCGAGGTCACTATTCTTGGTGACTTCAATGTCCATAATAAGGAATGGCTAGGATCTTCAAAAACCAATCCACAAGGAAGAGCAGCGGAGGCTTTTGCAGTCAGCAGTTCTTTAGCCAATATGGTTCAGCAACCTACTTACTTTCCTCGCATCCCAACACACAGCTCAAATCCATTGGATCTCCTTCTTACTACAAATCCTGACTGCTGTAAGATATCAGTCACCGCCCCCCTGGGTCGCTCAGACCATGGCATGGTCACTGCTTCCTGCACAATGCAACCCGAGGTCACACAGTCATCACACCCACGTATCGTTTGGCACTACGACTCCGCGAACTGGCACAAAATGCGAGATTACTTTTCCTCATTTCCATGGGCGTCTGTCTGCTTCTCTCATCCCGACCCCTCTGATATCTCACAAAATGTCACCGAAATTATCCAAGCTGGCATGGAATTATTTATTCCACATACACAAAAAACCTCTGCAGCCGCTCAAAAGCCCTGGTTCTATAAATCCTGTGACAAGGCCAGACTTGAAAAGGTCAAACTCACAAAAAGCTTCTACACAATCCCAGTCAAGAAAACCGTCAAGCATTTAACGACGCAAGAAACCGCTATGTCCGCATTCTTTCTCAGGCAAAAAACTCGTTTAATAACTACATCAAAAACAAAGTCCTCTTAAGCTCCAGCGGCAGCAAACCCTTCTGGACTCTTGCTAAATCTATTGGGAATAATTTCTGCAAAAGCACGTTCCCACCTCTTGTCTCAGGGGATGAAATTGTTTCTACCGCCCTGGGCAAGGCTGAACCTTTTGCCTCGTTGTTCGCCAGCAATTCTACTCTCAACCCACCTCCAAATGTTCAACCACCAAAAGTCCCCAATGTCGCGCATAAAATGACGGATATCATTTTCAAAACTAAAAAGCTACGAAAGATGCTCTCTTTTCTTAATACCAGGAAAGCCTCTGGCCTTGACTAGATCCCAGCAATTGTTCTCAAAAAATGCGCACCAGAACTTGCTCCTGTCCTGACTCGTCTGTTTCAGACATCTTACAATAGAGGCATATTCCCTAGTAACTGGAAAACTGCTCGAGTACAATCTGTCCCCAAGAAAGGATCTAAAGCGCTTCCTAGCAACTACAGGCCTATTTATCTCCTTTCAGTCGTCTCTAAAGTGATGGAAAAGTATATAAACACCGAATTACTAAAATTTCTTCAAAAACACAGTCTAATCCATGACAGGCACTATGGATTCCGTCACGGCAGATCAACTGCCCACCTCCTTTCCTTTGTCACCCATTCCTGGAATAAGTCTATGGAACTACATGGTGAATCCCAGATTGTCGCTCTAGACATATCCAAAGCATTCGACCAGGTCTAGCATGCAGCGCTGCCTAATAAACTACTGGCCTATGACCTACCACCAAAGCTCTGTACATGGACAGCAAATTTCCTCTCTAACCGGAGCATTTCAGTTCGCGTGGATGGCCATTCCTCTAAACTGTATCCAATTAATGCAGGAGTTCCTCAAGGTTCAGCTTTAGCCCCTGCTTTATTTCTTCTCCACATCAATGACCTCCTCTCTAGCACATCCAACCCAGTTCACAGTTACGCGGACGACAGCACCCTCCACTCAAATATACATTATTCTAAGCCTGTGTCTTTAGCCCAATTAGATGAGGATCGCAGGCTCATGGAGGGTTCTATCTCCCTGGATCTCCAAAAAATATTAGACTGGGGAACTAGAAATCTTGTACAATTCAACCCCACCAAATCACAGTCTTGCTTTCTTTCTCATAAGAGATACACTAGCCCTAGACCCATCACAATAAACAACCAAGTTATTCAAAGTAATGAGTCCTTTTCACTTATTGGCATTTCTGTGGATCGAAATCTGCGGCTGTTAAGAAATTAGGTTTCCTCGTCCGGGCTCGCAAATACTTTTCACCAGCTAATCTCTATACCTTATATACTTCACAAATAAGACCAAACCTCGAATACTGCTCCCACATCTGGGGTGCTGCTGCCGCTTTTACACTCGTTATCCTGGACTCCATTCAGAAGACAGCTATACGTCTCATCGGTGACCCTACCCTCACCCAAAGGCACCCCTTGCCCACCAACGTGCCGTTGGTGACCTCTCTCTCTTTTATAGATATCTGCACGGCCACTGCTCAGAGGAGCTTTCTTCCAACCAGGGGAACAGAGCGAATGCACCCTTTTACTGTCCAGGTCACCAGACATAGAACATCTTGTTATGCCCGCTCTTTTGTCCCTGAGGACTTCCAAGTTGTGGAATTCATTGCCGGCACCTGTTTTTCCTTCTCCTCCAAACCTTCAAGTCCAGAATTAACAGGCTTCCTCTTTTCTCCTTGTCGGCACCCACGGTACGATAGTATTTAGGCCGTAAGCACTCGTGGTGTGTTGTTGATATATATAAAAAAAAAAAAATGTAAAAAGCTGAAAAACAAAGGAAACAAAAGGAAACATTAATCATGTTATAGAGCCACTTTCTAGATCGTTGTAAACAGCAACACAATCAAAGGTATTTTTCATGTCCAAGTATAAATTCAATTATCAAAAATTTCACCTGTGATGTAGTTTGAACTCACAGACTCTCATCTTTAAGTTTATAAGTTAATGCCCTTAAGAACTAAGCAATGTCAGGATCTCCATTCACTTTTATTTGATGTTTCTCATCGAGAGCTGAGAAGTTGTCGAGAAGCTGCAGGCAGCAAGAGTGAATTTAGAAATTCCTTGCCGGCACATGTTTTTCCTCCTCCCCCGAACCTCCAAACCTTCAAGTCCAGAATTAACAAGTTGCTTTCTCCCTCCTTGTCGACACTTACGGTACGAAAGTATTTAGGCTGTAAGCCCTCGTGGTGTGTTGTTGAAATAAAAAAATAAATAAAAAATAAAAAATCACCTCTATCAAAGTCATATTTTGTTTTGTCATTATTGACCAACAGGATGATTAAATGCATTTGACTTGTTTTATCAAACAAACTATATAATTTTATCCCTGTAAATGGTGTTGAAGTACACTTTACATACGAGTATGCTGGTTTTAGTAGTTTTTAATTCTGTAAAGCATTCAGAGATTATTTGCTTAGGACATCATAGTTTCACTATTGTCATGATTGCAGTGATACCTTAAGGTCAGGGTTCTCTTGGTTAACTTCAGGGGGCATTACTCTGATTTATTATGTGTTAGTTTTGGTGTTCTAAAGGTTAACACCTTCAACCACTTCTCTTTAATATTTACATTAAGAAGAGTCGAGCAGTTTATGAATTAGAACCGCCATGAAATATGCGGCTCTCAATTCTCTTTTATATTTCTCTAAAACTATTGCATCAATTCTATATTCTCAGCTTTCATTTGATAGAATTTTTATTTAAAAAAAATACAATTTTTGAGCTAGTGGCAGTATTTTAAAAAAGGAGAATGGGGAAATATAAATTATCTGATAGTAGTTGCTGGAATTGCTTTATTTGGCAGTTACTAGTTTATTTGTATTTTATAGGAATAGCTAAAGCTAGGTTCGTACACTCTCGAAATGCAAATTGTGAAACTAATTTCTATTGATAAGTACAATTTGGACAACCCAATTCATCACCTACAGTTTTCAGACGTGATGATTGTTTCGCTTGAATAAACTGGTTTATTCACCCCTCCGATGACGCTAACTTGTTAGTGAAACGCTTGTCGGGTCTAAAAACTGTCTTGTGGTTTCTCCAAATTGCACTTATCAGTGCTCATCATAGGTTCCAATCTTCACTCATTTAATTTCTATTGGTTAATTTTACGTAATATTACAATATTATTTAAAATGATCGAATTGGAATACAGTTCGCAATTTACCAGTGTATGAACCTAGCTTAGAGTAGCTGATTTTTTGGAAGAGAATGAAAAGTCAAGGTTCACATAGATAAACACAAAATTTATTTACACAGTAAAACAGTTCAGCTGCATTTTAAAGTCATCACTCATACCTATAGGCCAGTCAATGAATGCATTGTAGAATGCATGGAATATGTGAGAATTTTAGATATCAGTACTTTGTTAGGAATAGTTAGGAGGTAAACATACAAAAGCCCCCCCGCCGGGGGGGGGGGGGGTTGGCAGTGCAAAGGTCCAATTTTTTGTTTCTTTGCTTATATCTCAGAAATGGTGCACTCCTAAAAAATATTTTTCAAATAAGAATGAAAGCTAACTAAATTTTTTATACAATTGCTTCTAAACATATTTGTCAAATTCCCAACGGTTTTCGAGATATACGTTATTAAGATCTATAATTTTCAAAAAAATAATTTTTACCTCACTCTTTTTATCAAACATTTACTTCTAGTGCCTACCACAATCGTTGATTAAAAAAATATTAGAAACGAGGTTGTAGATAATTAAATTTCCAGAATTTGATATAAACTTTTGTCACCATATCTTTAACCAATCAAAAGTTATAGAAAATTTAACATGTACGATCAATTTTGATGTTCCTCTAGAAATAAGTATGTTGGGAGCCTGCTGCTTTAACTGCTGTAACTTGCTATCATGATGAATAACAACAATACTTATTAAAATTAAACATACCTTTACATCAAATTTTAATTCAAAACGTACTTTTTTTTCGAAATTTGGTTTAAAAAGTGTGGGCATTTAGCATTTAAAATAGCCCTGTTTTGAAAATCGGGTGGATAATCTTATGTTGCAGTCATAAACTGCCAATTACGTCGACAACTTATTAATTCGGAGGCGCTCAGAAATTCGATCGCTTGTTTTTGTCGGCAACTAATAAATAAGCAGGCCGGGCACCTTCAAACGTTCATCGAGCGTTGTAATGACAGTTTTTGTCGGTTTTTCGTGCATTTTTCGAAATTTACCTGAACCCCCTGGCATTCTTCAATGAAAGTGGAATGAGAGAGTGCAGAAAGCACTGTACACACTGTTAAAGCAAATTGATAAGGTCGTTGATTTAACTACCTTGGAATTTCTTGTTGATGGGGATTCCTAGTTCACAAAGTTGATTGGCAAAAAGAGACAACTGTATTTGTGATGGTTACGTTAGATCTTTGAAGACCCATTATCATGGGAAAGATTGTACAGTGGTTTTCGGTGGGTACACTGACACATCAGAGAGCACAAAAGGAGCTGAACAGAATCGACGATATCGACTCAGGAGATGTGTGAACATCAATATCAGTTTGGAAAGTGAAATCAAAGTCGAGGATTTCCTTTCCAACTTTCATAATAAGCGTCAGCTGATAAACTTGCTGATGATGCAGCTGCAGAAAAATGGCATAAATAAGCTCCAAGCTTCAGGTGATGCTGACGTTGATATTGTGAAGACAGCTATCAACAAATCTCAAATTCCGCGGTTGCTGTTATTGGAGAGGACGTCGACTTGGTTGTTTTCGTGGTAGCCAAAACCCCAACTGAGCACGACATTTTGGTGGTAAAACCTGGAAGAGGAAAGTTCAAGATGAGTGTATATTCCTCACAGCAGCTGCATCAGCAGTTGAAAATGAAAGACAATGCCCATTTGTTATTCCTATATGCATTCACAGGCTGTGACACAACGTCCGCAGCATATTGCAAGACCAAAATGGGTTTGTCAAAATGTACTAGAAGTCCAAAATCGTACAACGTGCAGCTGAGGTGTTTGCCAGCAGTTCTTCTTCCCCTCACTCCACTGAGACGACTGGGGTCATGGTGTAGCGTCCAGCAACAGACAAATCCCTCAACGAGTTCTGTTACAAAACATTTAACAAAGCAGTTAAAAAAATGAAGACTGATTTCTCAACTCTCCCTCCAACTGAAGGGGCTGTTAAGCAGCATGCATTCCGGACGTACCACCAAGTACAACTGTGGTTTGGGGTGGAACCTAATGGTGGGGCACCGAACTGGGATTGGAAGAGGAGGAATGACCAACTAGGTCCGAAATTCTCAGAGTTGGATGCTGCCCCTGACGAAATCCCGACGATGATTTTTTGCCAATGCAAGAAAGGATGTGACAGTGGCAAGTGTGGTTGTAGAAAAGCATCGTTAAACTGCTCTGTCACATGCTCGAATTGCAAGGGCAATTGTAACAATGGAGTCGCAATATTAATCCAGGAAGATGATGACGACCACATCGATACTCTACCGATCTTTTTGGACGACGTCTCCACTACTGAAGAGGATTAATAGGCCTCTACGCTTTTTCCTAAAAAAACAAGATGTTGCCTTGATGCTTTTTTTTTCATTTGTGAATTAATATATCAGTCCATGTAAATACTTTCATTATTTGATTCGTGATAATATAATAACAGCTATAGTTATAAAAAAGTAGTGTGTTTCAGTTGCAATTACCTTATTGTTAAAGGGTCATTATTCATCATGATAGCTAGAGGAACATCGAAATTGAGCGAATATGTTAGAAATTCTATAACTTTTGATTGGTTGAAGATAATGTGGCAAAAGTTTAGACTAAATTATAGAAAATTTAATTATATACAACTTTGTTACTAATACTTTTTTTAAGAAAGGATTGTGGGAGGCGCTAGAAGCAAATGTTTGATAGAGTGAGGTAAAAATGATTTTTTTTTTAATTATGGATTTTTAATTACATATATATCGAAAACCGTTAGGAATTTAACAAATATGTTTAGAAGCAATTGTATAGAAAATTTAATTGGCTTTCATTTTTATTTGAAAAATATTTTTTTTTAGAGTGCACTGTTTCTGAGATATAAGCAAAGAGACAAGAAATGGACCTTTTCACCCCCCTGCCTCCTTAAGCTCACT
Source organism: Tillus elongatus (assembly GCA_964006375.1). Taxonomy (NCBI): domain Eukaryota; kingdom Metazoa; phylum Arthropoda; class Insecta; order Coleoptera; family Cleridae; genus Tillus; species Tillus elongatus. The sequence continues at coordinate 145,777,177 of OZ023264.1, read as the reverse complement.
CCCCAGGGGCGGGGACTTTTAGTATGTTTACCTCCTAACTATTCCTAACAAAGTCCTGAAGTCAAAAATTCTCGCATATTCCATGCACTCTGCACCCCTCTTTTGAGCACTCGTTGACTGGACTACTATTTTAAGTTATCTTACCTCCTTACCTTCTACCTTAATTTTGAAATCGTATTACTGAAATTTATTGGTGAATGGTATGTAGCTAGAATTGTAAGAGAAAATTGAAAGTGACTGTTTAAAAGCATTTTGGGTTTAATACCTGGGCCTGTGTTTGGTATCAAATTGTGTCTCTTAGTAGCACAAGCTAAGCTTATTTGTACAACACTCTGTATAATTTATGTGCAGAATATATTACTTTTACTACCCCGAGGCTTAAATTATAATAAATCTTGGACAAATGTTCACCACCGTGTTTGTAGCATTAAAACAACCAACCTTTTTTTTATCGGTTTGGTCCGATTTTTAGGATTGATGATATTATTAGAAACAGAAATGATTTGATTCGTTTAATCAATTTTTTCTTGTGTGCTTGCAACGGAAAAAAACTTGAAGTAACTCATGCAATGTTAATTTTCTTTTCATGCTGCACCTGCTTGGATGATCGTTTTGTCTCGTCCTTGATCCACCAATTCCCTACAGTGAGTCCATCAGAAACAATACCTGTGAAAGTATCTCCTCCGCCTAACCAAATCCCCGCTTCAGCTGGTGGAACCCCTGTGACATCCCCACCTTCGTCATATCCGGCTGTTCTGGTAGGTCGCGCGAACAGTGAAAGCAAACCCAAAATTCCCCCGCCTGTACCACCTCGAGGCACTCCGAAAGTGAAGCGAGGGGAAGCTGGTGGAAGAGGTGCGAAGCCAGCCTTGAACTGTTCTGAAACTGTTGACTGTGATATGCTGATGTCGCCTGTTTCTGCGCATTCCTCGCTTAGTTCTCGCACGGTCTCACCTAAACAAAGTTACCATAGGTATCTATATTGTCCCCGGTCGTTCTATAATAAGAACGCCGAAACAAATTACATTTCCCATGAAACTATATCAAAATTTAAAGATTCAAATAACGCGAATGTACATAATGGCATGCCCGGAAGAGATCATCAGTACTTTGTTTAAGTGATTCATTGCTTATTGATGCTTTATAGCTTTTCGTGTTTTTTGTGCATAATTTGATAAGTACAGATTTGATTAATGTAGTTGCCGTAACTTGGTAAAACCATTTTATACCAAATATAGATGTAGAGGCTTTCCCTTTAGCTTTACATTGACTTATCTTTTCTGCAGTGAAGGTAAGCTATTGCGAAGCCAAAGAGAAAGCAGGGACATCTGTATTAAGCAGAAATTTATAGTCGTCCTTATCTGGTTTGTGATTTCTAAAGAAAAAGCAGTCGTTATATCTGATTGGAGTTAAATGGGTGTGTATGTTTATATATATTAAACAAGGTTATTATAAAGCTAGATTCATACACTCGCCATTTGCGAAATGACAGTGAAACGACAGTGCAACCTATCCCTATTGGTTCATTCCAATTAATATCGTAATATGGACCAATAAGAATCAGTTCCACGATTCGCTATTCGTGAGTGTATGAATGAAGCTTTCACTAGGGGATATATTTTAGTTTATTATGTATTTTTAACAAATTAAGTTAACAACAGGATGTGAAAGAAACTCAATTACTTAAATAATGAGATTGATTGTGTCCAACAGTGGTTAATGCAGATGTTCGATATGTCGTCCATTTTGCTGCTGTACAATCACTAACTATTCCTCCATAGCATTTACAGAATTTCTGATGGAATTGCAGCAATTTGCTCCCTAGTAGAGTCTTTTAATTCTTCCAGGGTTGTTGTTCATGTTATAAACACCAAAATTTTTAAATAACCCCACAGCCAGTAATCCACTGGGTTGAGATCAGGTGAACATAGAGGCAATGATTTACAAAATGCCTACTTACAACACGATCTTGAAAAACAGCAGTTAACAATTCTTGAACTGGTTGGTAAATATGCGGGGGTGCTCCATCATACATAAAAATCATGTGTGCAATTCCTTCGTGCTTGTTTTGTATCCGTGGAATGGCATAATCTCGTAACGTTAGCAGGTATCGTTCACCAGTAACAGTTACAGATACGGCCTCTCCATAAAAAGTATGGTCCAATGATAAAATTAGCTGTGAAACTGCACCAAACTGTGACTGTCTTGTCATGAAGACCTTCCAGAATTATTTCATATGGATTATTTGTTGACCATATTCGACAGTTTTGAGTATTGACTTCACCATGTAGAGAGAAATGGGCCTCACCCGTCTATAAAATACGAGATAACATTCTGGTTCAATTTCCAGCTGAGCCAATATTCGTAAAGAAAAATCATACCTGATAGGAAAATCTGCATCTTTTATTTCAAACCGCAGGTACAGTTTATAGGGATACATTTTTAGGATTTTGCGTAAAAATTTCAAACCGTGGTGTATGGCATTTGCAATCGTTTTGATATCGAATTCACAGTACTGATTCCTAACAGATTAGTATTGGCTATGTTTTGAGTTTCCAGAAGAACTTCTACAACTTGGGAACCACTAATTCTTGGTCTTCTGGATCTCAGTAGGACAGTCACAGACCCTGTTCTATGAAATTTGGCGATTTGGAAGCTGTCATGAGTTTTCCCTGTCTTCAAGGCAGGGGATCGTGGTGATCCATCAAATATCGACCAATAGCCATACTATGTGTCTTCTGTAACATTTTCGAGACCTGCCTTTTTCAGCGAATATTGTTTCACATCAAAAACAGACTCTCCATTTCTCAGCATGGCTTCATTGTTTGTTAATTGTTTGTTAATTTGTTACTGTTTTGACAAGTTTTACACCCATTACGGGTAATGTATACATGTTGTATGAAACATTCCAGGGAGATCGACTGTGATGAATTTAGTTGAGGTTACACAGTTCATTGCATCCAGTCTCGACCACTCTTCACAGATTGATGTTGTGTATACTGACCTATCTAAGGCCTTCGATTGTTTAAATCATTCTGTTCTAATTGCCAGGATGGGGACCATTGGATTCTCTGAGGGGCTGCTTGGCCTATTCAGATCTTACCTGGATGGTAGGAGGCAATTTGTTGAGATTGGGGGCTTCAAATCTAACACCTATAATATAACCTCAAGAGTCCCGCAGGGTTCCATACTCGGTCCACTACTGTTTAATATATTTGTCGACCCAGTTAAACATGTTTTACATGTCCCTTATTTAATGTATGCAGATCACAGTAAGATTTTTGCAAGTATTTCAAGTGTTGATGACTGTTTGCAGCTTCAGACACGTCTTCAGATCCTTGATGAATGGTTTTGTCAGTGTGATCTTTCTATGAATGTTTCTAAGTGTTGTGTGAGGTCCTTTACTCAAAATAAGCACCCAATTACTTTCAGATACAACATAGGGGGGCTTTCACTTGGTCACCCTAGCACAATTAGGGACCTGGGAATTGTTTTTAATGGTACTCTATCTCTTAAACCACACTGTGAGCAGATTGTCAGTTCTGTTTACAAAACCCTTGGGTTTCTGACAAGAAACAGCAAAATTTTTCTCACTAACTGACACCCTCTCTCTGCTCTTTCGTTGTCTGGTTAGGTGCCGACTGGAATTTGGCTCACTTGTGTGGGATCCTACTTATAAGATTCATGTAGCAAGTCTAGAATTGGTACATAGGAAATTTCTAAAAATTTTTAGCTTTAGAGAGGATGGTCGATAGCTTCTATTGATTTTCCTCAGGAAGATTTACTTCTTCGTTTTCATCTGCAGTCTGGTGGTGTGTAGGCAGTGCTGTTTGGTTATATCTTTATACAATGTGGTTAATTCTGTGTTTGACTGCCTAAATCTGCTTCAGCAACTTAATTTCAATGTGCCTCATGTTGCAGCACGTTTTCCAGGCACATTCTTTCTCCTGACTGTTCGTACGCGATTGCTGTGATCGTCTGCAATTCACCAGATGTACAATGATTACTCTGTACTGCAAGACGGCCTAGATATCTTCTCATGTAATATATTAGTGATAAAAATAATTTTCAAAGCGATGTAACTTGTGAATTTCTCTTTTGTGTAATTTGCTTGATTTATTATGTTTTGTGTATCAGCCCATCCTTCACTTGGATTTAAGTTGTTGGATGGTGTATGAATAAATAAAAATTTGACAGGGACTCAAACCCATTTTCATAGGAACTCTTCGTAATCCAGCAATATAATTTACAATACAATTGAAGTAACATTGTACTAAACCAATTTTTGTTCGTAGATCCATGTTATTAAAGTTTAAATCATTTCAATGTATGTTTACATGAGTTTTATTTTAAGAACTATTCTCAAAATCGCAAGGATTATATTTGAAACTTGTATCAGCAGTTGACACGAAAATTTTTTATTTTCCATAGATACAGTAAAATCCAATTATTGAAGCAACTACATTCCATTTACTTTTTGCTGCTAGCTTGATTTCTTAAAATTATATAAGATTTGAAAGTATAGCCCTTACTTTATGATGACCCCGTATATACATGGGTATCAAAATTTAAATTAGGGGTCCTGTTACATTTAAAGGAATTTTTCAAGTCCAAAAATTGTGATTTCATCATTGAGCGATTTTTTCTACTAAAATTCGCCGAAACGTATTGCAAAGATAACATCAAGATACCAACTAGCAAAATCAAAGAGAAAAGCTTTTAAGTTCTATTTAAACTGCATGAATTGTAAATGCTGGCAATTGACTTTGGTTCTTTTTTCACAAGGGGCTTATCACACACAGTGCTGGAAAATTATTACATTTAAAGAATATAAATGGTTCATGCATGCATTAACTTTTTACCACCTGCAATTTTGTATTGAGCTTGTTTAGTGTATGTTTTTTTTCATTTCATATTTGTTTAGTAGTGTTCTACTTCAACTAATAGATAATAAGAAATAGGTTCGGTGAACTATACAAAATGTAAATATGTATGTATTTAAATCGAGTGCATTGTTATAGCCCCAATGTTAGTGCTAGACCCTACTGGTATATTCTTTCATTGGTTATTGTGGATCCAAAACATGGTGTCTTGATTCGGGAATACGTGTTTCTTTTGTGAGATTCCCTAAAAATTAAATTAGAATTCGGTTTTAATTTTCATTCGAACATTTGTCATTTCAACACCAAAGAAATCTACCGCCTGTATAGAGGGCCAATCCATGACTGTAGTTTTCACTTGTTCGTGTTTTGACAAGTTTCACATCCATTATGGGTAATGTATACATGTATGAAACGAATATATCATTACTATTTTTATTATTATTCTTATAACAAAGAAATCTGCTACCTCTCGTTAAAGAATAAATTGAAGTATGTGTTTAAAATACTCATATGTATGGGGCCGACAGTGAGGGATCTTTTCTTAAATAAAGTCCGTTTGTTAATCAGAAGAAAAAAACTGTAAATATCATTTAAATATATTTTTTCCGTATTCTTCATACTGTCATCACTTTTCTACTTAATATTCATTTTTGTTCAAACATTCGTCAGACTGTTCAACTTGTATTTGAATTCCAATGACGAAGAAATCTGCCGCCTGTGATAAGCCCAATCCACTTCTTCGTCCTTGAACCATTGACCACCAAAACTCTTTCAATACTAAAACAAGTGAAAATCACTGGGTGCAAGGTCTGGACTGTAAGGTGAATGATCCAGTTGTTCCTATCCAAAAGTCCTGATTAGACCTTGTGTTTTGCAGAAACATGTGGTGTTGCATTGTCATCACACTGGAAGGCAGTAGGCCAGGCTGCTTGTTTTGTATGGCAAGCCGGACTTTTCTCAAGGTCACACAATATGTTTCAGAATTAATTGTTGTGCCACTCGGCATAAAATCCACCAAGAAAATCCATTTTTTGTCCATGATCCATGATCTTTCATGCTGAAATTGTCTGTTTGGCTTTCTTTTTAGTTGACGATGATGTGTGTCGCTATTCCATTGATAGTTGCTTGGACTTAGGTGTCATGTGAGAGACCTACGTCCCGTCTTCTGTAACGACGTGGTCCAAAAATATATGTCCTTCCTGATTGTATCGAGTCAAAAACGATAAAGCACAGCCCAATCTTTTGGTTTTGTGATCACCAAAAAGTGGTCATGTAACCCACCGACACCACAATTTTCGATAATTCAGTTTGCCTGAAACAGTGGTTTACAAAACACCTTGAAACCTGTGGAAAATCAATTGATACTTTGTATCGTCAGTCTCCTCGAATTTTGTTGTCCACATCACGAACTAAATCAGAGAAGGTCGCCCAGGGCCTTGCTCATCATGCACATTAACCCGCCCGTCCATGAACATTCTCACCCACTTTCTGACTTTATTGTCTTAGCATTATCACCGTAAGCTTCACAAATATGACGGTGAATATGTGGTGCCGCTGAGTCTCTTGCACTCAAGTATCAAATTACAGATCGTATCTCACAGTCGGCGAGACTCAATTTTCTTAAACATTATAAACTTCTATAGCTCAGCATACTGACAAGAGATGCGGCTGGAAATGGCGTCATAAAGCGCGCAAAGCATGCTAGGGGAGGCGCGCATGCGCGCTGCGGGGATCGCGCGTCATTCTCACTTTTTATTCACAAATGGGCTTTATTTAAAAAATAATCCCTGTACAAGCAGGTCATGAAGACAATAGAATGCTATGAAATGTGAACATAGGCAAAAAAAATCTTAATGACAAGGTAACTGATAGAAGGATGAACAAAAGTGTGCTAGAAGAAGTGAGAGAAGAATGATTCTTAATAAAAAGACATTGAGAGGAAGAAGCAAAATTTCTTAGGTAAATTATCAAATACAATAATTTTTGTCGGACTGTATTAAAAGGAAGATGTTTGGAAAAAAGCTAATAACTACCAATTGAAAAAAAACCTTTGTTTACTTTAAATATTAATCTGTTTTAGGCCCATGCTGATTTAGTACTATTACCCTTTTTAAAGTTGCTGTATTTTATTTAGTAGCTTATCTGATAATATGAGTAGTAATTGGCACTTTTGTTTGGTAGGTTCTGACAGAATTAGAATCGAAGAAGAACGGCAAAGCTTGGCTTGCTTGATTCTTTAATAACATAGCTTTTCCTAACCACTAACCATTTCCTGCAACCAGTATTTGATTGTTGTACCAGAGTATGACCACTACCACTGATAATTGTTTTAACATTATGTTTTTGCTAGACTTGAGTAGTAAATGATATATGTACCCTGTATAATAGATATATTGATCTATCAACGCTCACAACTATGTAATATTCACACTTCAGTTGGTTAAAATAACAGAAGCTGGCTTAGGTCCTAGTAAAGTGACTAAAAAACAATTGAAATACATTGATAGTCTAAATTATTAAACAAGCTCATTAAAAAAATGTGTTTTTTTTTGTAATACATGGACTGTCGCATTTTATTCCAATATACACATATATGTGTATTTAATTTTTATGTTATCTATTTTATTTTCTCTGTAAGATAATACTTTATACTCAGCAAGAATCTCCACCACTCATACAGTCCTGATGCATCAAATCGTAATAAATTAAAGCTGATTTTTTTGTCATCTCGAAAGACACATGTTGAGGTGAGAAGTCATTTCCAAGGACAAATGAAGGACTTACATGACCTTCATAATTGTGTACCTAAAGAACCAATTCAATTTTTTTTACAATTGTGACGACTTCATAAATATATATTTTAAGAGTCAACATACCACGGTATAGGTATGTGATACAATTGAGAAACACAATTTATTACTATATTTCTATTGATTCGATATAAAATAGAAAACAAAAAGGACTATTTTCATGAAAACCCTCAACTCAGCCTTTCTTTCTATTAAGGAACGATTTTTTTCTCTTTAATATCGGCCTGTTAATGGCCAGTTACCAACGCCAGGAGCAGTTTCACCTCTCTGTCCTGGAAATTTTGCCAAACCCATGCCTTTCTGTAAGGAAGGTAGGAATCTTTCATGTGTTCAACATCACATGAACACGGGACCGACGGTCTTACGTCCCCTCCGAAGGGCGGAACGTGCAGACATTCAACTTGCTCAAATACAATGCCACAACCTCGGTTGATCTTAATGTTACAGTATGTACTGAAAAAGTGAAAGAACAAACCTAGGATAGAACCCAGTACACTTTGGTTCAGAGGAACACGTTCTTATCACTGAACCATCGAGGCTCTAAGGCACGAATTAATAGTAACTTCTCACATTGAGTAATTTTTTTCTGTAGAAATCAATAGAGCAGTTTTGATTTTCATCAAAGCACAAATAAACATTTCATTTAACACATTTTATTCTGGAACTGCTATCTTATCTTTCTGATCTGCATCTAGCTAGATTGAGATCAACCTTTGTGGGCCAGTGTTAAAATCCATCACATCTTTATCACCACAAAGAGGGGGTGTACTCCATTTTTCTTTTTTTGTCACTTGTTCATCAATTTTTTCTTTTCCCTTTCTTCTTATCGTCATATTCTTTTTTTCTTTCTTTCTTCGTGGTCCTCCTCCACTTCTTCCTATTTCTCCTCCTCCTTATTCTTCTCATTCTCTTCCTTCTCTTTCTTTTCCTCTTACTTCTCATTCTCATTCTTCTCCTCTTCCTTCTCATTCTCATTCTTCTCCTTCTCATTCTCCTCCTTGTTTTATCATATTTATATTAAATTGAATTAAAGGCTATCTCCTTGTTTTGAAAAATCTGGAATATTCCATCATTTGTCGGTCAAGTGGGCTCTTCTCGTTTTCTGATTATATATATGTAAACAATTTTGAGGCATGTGCTTGAATAAATTGCTGCCTTAATTTATGCCATTTATTGACAATTGTTTCCGGGTGTTTTCTAAATGCTGATCCAATTACATATTTTTCCATTTTGGAGGGCAAATATTTTTGTCATTGCTCATAAACTTCTCTGAACCACCCATTTTCATCACTTTTATCTTTCACAAAAACAACTTTTTTGTTTCTATGTGGCCCAATCATTGATGTTGCATAAATTTTCGCAACCGATGATCTGTCCAGTAGAGGGTCTGTTGAAAAATTGCATGGGCACTTACAGGTTTCTGACAGATTCCCAAAAACCTCTATGGAATTAAAATAATTTCTTGTAATGATGAGATAGAAATTAAGTTATTACGACTTACCCTGGTTAAAAGGATTGTTCTCAGGTAGATTACTCCAGTGGTGCACTATGTAACACTACTATAAAGCCTCGTGGTGTGAAGGCTCTTGCTTTTCTGTGGCTTATTTCAACGATGCTGCACAGCAGAATTAATCTTCACGTCCGCCCGTGTCAGTTCTTTCTTTGCACCCTTCTAAATTGCCGTCTCGCTTCGAGACTGGACACATGCTTCAAGGGCACTGTGTCGTTCTCTTGAACCGCCTCAATTTTTTTGGCGCGCACAATAACTCACGTCATTGTCCCCAAAATAGGGCCTGAGATTATCGCGAGCTCATTTTAAATAAGATGCTTTATACGGCGTTTAATGACAACAATCCTTTATGTGGATTCTGGAAAATACCGTATTAAATCTCTCCAGGATTTTATTTCACTTTACGCATCTAATTTTGGTGCTAATATTTGTCGCCCTTAACTACGACTCTATAATAGCGAATTACCCTTTAAAAATGCTAACCTTCGTCGAATGACTTTAAGACCTAAATTTTATGAGCGTTACAGAATATTTATCAAAAAAGATATAAGATTCTTCAGGTAATGTTTGTATCAAACGTAGTATAACCGATGGTCCTAATCCCAAATCCTTGTGAGTTAAATTAGTAGAATAACCTTGATAGATCCCAAGATCTAATACTGTTTCTAAAGTTGTTATTACAACATTTGTGAGAATCACAGTCCACCGTTTATTTTTTAGAAGCTGTCTCACAAGGCACATGTATATTACTTGGGACTTCCTTTTAACTAAAGCTTAAAGCTGCAGCTTTGATTTTTATTAGTTCTCATTGAAAATCCAATGATATTTCTACTTACAGAATAAAATTTTCTCTTCTGACATATATTTTTTAAACCGGACAAAAAACGTAAAATGTGAGCATTGATAGGTTTGTTGTCTGGAACTTGCCCTATAACAAGTAGTACAGAATAGCACTGTGCTCGAAATAACAGCTAGATTTGTAGCAGCGCATGTGTGTGTGTGCAGGTGTAGTGCCGAGCTGCTGCAGTACTCCTCCCCCCACTTTCGAGGAGGTGTTGGAATTGAAAGCCTCGGTGCCTGTGGAAATTTCGACAACCACCACAGGGTCATCGTCCAACACACCTGCCCGTATACGTCATGGATCACATACGCCTCACCAGTCGCACCAGTCCCATCATCATGTCACCACCATCAAAGGCTACAGGGATGACACCGTCAGGTAATTGTCATTTATTTATTTATTTGATGCCATATACTCAACGAGAAAGTAAATAATTTTAAATTATTAAATAACACGCTTTTAAAAATCCAACAGAAACTGTAAAAACAAAAAAAAACGAAGAAAAGAAGCTTTTAGAATACTTATAAAATGGTGAAGTTTTACACATTACGCCACACTTCTATTTCTTAGTTAAAACGAACGTAACGAGCTTATTAGATTTTGAACTCCTATAATTTTCCGTTTAGCGAATTTTCACTAAAAAAAAATTTCAAATGAGCACGGTCCTAAGTTTTTGGAACCCATTTCCGAGGTTGATCAAAAATTATATATCTTTATGTACGAGGGTCGATCCATAAATGCCTGTGTTACATATGAAGACACGTTTTTCACGAATGCCAAAAAATCGTGGCCATGACCTTCCAGGCCCATTAAACCGTCTTTGCCTTCCTCAGCGCGGATTCACCTCGAAAAATCCATTGTTTTGACTGTTGCTTGGTCTCTGGCATATAATGTATCCAGGTAGCATCAACGGTGACGACTGGATGCAAAAACCCCTGTGAATTTCGCTTATAGAGTTCCAAACACTGCAGACATCTTTCTTTTGCTTAACTTATCATGTAAAATACTGACTGCCGTTACAGGCATCTGCTACTTCGTGCACCTTTTCAACGATTTCCTTTGTAGCCACGTCTGCCAGGTGGCCTGGTCAATCCTCATCCAAAAAGATGTATGACTGCGTTTAAATTCCTTGAACCAATAACTCACGGTTGTCATAAAAGGTGAAGGGTCCCCATAAACAGCATTCAACATTGCTTTTATTTTTGCTCATGGTATCCATCCAAGAATAAAAAGTTAATTACAGTTTGATATTCCACTTTTTCCATTTTATCGAGAAAGTGTCTCACTTGACTAGTCCTTTTGCTACATTAAAGCTTGACTGTAGCATTACTTAAGCTTCCTCAAAACCTCGCATTTCTTTTGGAAGTTATCCAGTCTTATCTTATTAAAATATTTTATATTGAAGTAGTCTGATGAGTTGTATAACTTTAAATATGAATAAGGAATGTTATTATAATATTTAAATTATTTTCTAGCATAACCGATATCAAGCTTGAATCCCGTTCAGAGAACAAGTCATCACTGAGCGTAGAATCTGGCAGTTCTGGTGCTGGACACTCGAGCCATTCAAGGGGGCTGGCCTGGACACCGCCTGCTTCGGTGGAAGGATCCACGCCCACGTGGACAGAAGGTACTCCTTCTTTTACGGAATCCTCTAGTAGTGGAGATATGGGTGAGTTGGCACCATAGAGAATGGCATGAAGGGTTCCTCTTTGGCCTGTATTGTTTGTTGCAATTGTTTATTTAGCAAAACTTCTTATTAATTATTCGTTTCATTCAGCTTTGTTAAAAAACATTATACAAAATTGATCAATCTATAATAACGTGGGGTTAAACAATTTGTGGCTAATGAACACAATTTCCAATACCAACTCAGATAGACACACACACACAATGCCGATTTGATTTTTTAAATCTTGTCAGCTTCGTCAAATATTAATGTTATTTAATCATTGATGAAAACAACCAATTACAGCTTCCAGGCACCTGGTTGTCATGGCAACAAAACCGAAGTACAGTGTGTCATTGTTAATAAAATTCAAGCAGTTGCAACAAAACAAACAGCTTGTAGATTAGGTTATTGATTATTCCATTATGGCTCAGTTTCCTGCACTTTTTTCATTTTTACTTTATTTTTTAGTGCTAAAATTGTTGAAATATTTAATTTTAGCTGAAAGTAATTATTGTGTAGGCTTATAATGCTAATGTATTTCAAGGGATTTGTTTTCCTATGTCCTATAACCTAACTTTGCACAGTTTGTAATAATCAATAAGGCTAATCTTATTTATCATACCATGTAGACGTCTTGAAAGCAAGAGTGAATGTCAGCGTTTTTATGAAATAAAAACAGCTTTAGATAGATAGATAGATAGATACCTTTATTTCATAGATACCAGTTACACGATTATTATGTTCCTAGTTAATGATATTGACAAAAAAATTAATACACGAAATTGTAAACCATAGCATACAAGGTATGAATAGAAACAAAATATAAAAACTATATACATACTAAAATCAACATAAATAGAAAAAATATATCGTCAAATAAGTCACGAGAAGAACTCATCGAGAAAATAACATCCCTTCTGAAGAAGGTAATCTTTCAAAGATTAAAAAAAAACAAATGTGTTTAATCTCATAATTTTACTAGGCAGGGCATTATAAACCTTTTTCTGGTAAAAGGCCATTGAGTAAGCATCAGGCAGAAAACCTGGCATCTTGTATCGTAAGCATGTATCACTCTGTTCCGAGAAAAGGTGGCGTGATTCTTATAAAAAAAAAGCAACACAACTCATACATGTGTGTATCGTAAACAGTTAAAATATTGAGGGGCCTAAATAAAGGTTTACAAGAATCACAAAATGCAGCAACAGCAATAATTCTAACAGTAAACTGTTGTACATGAAAAACACACTCTGTCCCCAAAACACCTCCCAAAACAGAATGCACGAGGGAATGAAAGCATGCATGGTACATATTCAAAACAATTCGTGCGCTACAGACACTGCTCACCGAATTTATGGCATAACAGCACTTTTTCAGTTTGCCACACAAAAACTCTACATGTGAAAACCATTGCATATCACACTCAAGGACCACACCCAACATCTTTACATTCATGGAAAACCGTCTGGTAAATTACGAACACTTACTGAGCGTCCTGGTCCAAAGTGTATGTTCACTGTTTTGTCTGTATTCAAATCTAGTTTATTTTTATCGGTTACTATGCTCAAATGAGTTGTAGCAATCAGTTGGTCAAAGGTTTGGATTTTATTAGAATACTAGTATTGTCCGCATAACACATAGTAGTTATATTATTAATGCAGTTAGGGAAGAGCGAAAAAACAATCACTCAAACCAAAGCTAAGCTTGATAAATACTATGCGGACTCTGCACCATCAATTTCCATGGTAAAAAAGTGGTTTACTGAATTTTGTTGCTGCCGTACCGGCTCAAATGACGTCGAACGTTCTGGACGCCCAGTTGAGGTCGCTACACCCGAAACAATTGAACAAATTCACGATATGTTGTTGGCCGGAGATTGAAAGTGCGGAAGATTATGGAAGCCATATGCATATCACATGGCTCAGTGGTTTGGATTTTGCATGATCATTTGCGTATGAGAAAGCTATCCGCAAGATGGGTGCCACATTTGCTCACAATCGACCACAAATGCAATCGTGTGACAACTTCGAAGGAGTGTTTGGCGTTGTTCAACTGCAATAGGGACGAGTTTTTGTGCCATTTCGTAACCATGGACGAAACATGGATTCACCAGAACTCACCAGAGACCAAGCAGCAGTCAAAACAGCGGGTTTCTCCGTGCGAATCGGCGCCGAAGAAGGCCAAGGTGGGTTTGTTAGCTAATAAAGTCATGGCGACCGTTTTTTGGGATGCACACTGTATAATCCACATTGATTACCTTTAAAAGGGAAGAACAATCAATGATGAATATTATACCAACTTATTGGACCGATTCAATGACAATTTGAAGTAAAACCGACCGCATTTGGCCAAGAAGAAAGTTATTTTCCACCAATACAATGCAAGGGTGCACACGTGTGTAGTCTCCATGGCGAAATTGCATAAATTGGGCTACGAATTGCTCCCTCATCCGTACCAATCTCCGGATTTAGCCCCGAGTGACTATTTCTTGTTTCCAAACTTAAAGAAATGGCTCAGCGGAAAGTGATCTGATGCCAATAGTGAAATCATCTCACAAACTAATACCTATTTTGAGGACCTCGACAGATCTTAATTTTTTTTGAAGGGATAAAAAAATTGGAGAAACGTTGGATGAAATGTATAGAGCTCAAAGGAGACTGTTGAGAAATAAAATGATTTTTTGCCAAAAAACCTGTGTTTCATTCAAAAAGTCACAGACCTCGCCCTGGAATTAGTTACTTGACCAAAATCCAAAATAGAAGTTTGATGTAGTCTAGTACGTTTTTGCTGCTAATTTTGAAAATGACTATAAATTTTTATGCGTTGGAACACAACAAAATCATCTCTTGCAAACCTTTTTAAGATACCAATTATTTTCAAGGCCTCATCGTAAGAATTTATCTCATTAATATCTTCACCAGTTGTGAACACTTCCTCTTCTGTTTCACTTTTGTTGGCTTCTTCACTATCATTTTCACGAATCTCATTCAAGTGAATGTCATATTTTTGCCTTGTGTTTCTACATTCTGGTCTATTGTTATAAAATCTTCTACTAGTTTGTTATCTTTTGGGCATACCTCTTTGACACTTTTTAACAATTCGGCAAGTGCCGATAGTGGCAAATCATCTTCAGGATCTAAGCCAGCCACAATAAGCTCACGTTTCTTAAATCCAGCTTTAGCAAAGCAATTAGTTTCAGAAGTAATTTTATTCCTCCTCTCTAGCACATCCCACCCAGTTCACAGTTACGCGGATGACAGCACCCTCCACTCAAATATACAATATTCTAAGCCTGTCTCTTTAGCCCAATTAGATGAGGATCGCAGACTCATGGAGAGTTCTATCTCCCTGGATCTCCAAAAAATATTAGACTGGGGAAGTAGAAATCTCTGGACTCTTGCTAAATCTATTGGGATTAATTTCTGCAAAAGCATGTTCCCACCTCTTGTGTCAGGGGATGAAATTGTTTCTACCGCCCTGGGCAAGGCTGAACTTTTTGCCTCGTTGTTCGCCGGCAATTCTACTCTCAACCCACCTCCAAATGTTCAACCCCCAATGTCGCGCTTAAAATAATGGATATCATTTTCAAAACTAAAAAGGTACGAAAGATGCTCTCTTCTCTTAATACCAGGAAAGCCTCTGGCCTTGACGAGATCCCAGCAATTGTTCTCAAAAAATGCGCACCAGAACTTGCTCCTGTCCTGACTCGTCTGTTTCAGTCATCTTACAATAGAGGCATATTCCCTAGTAACTGGAAAACTGCTCGAGTACAACCCCTCCCCAGGAAAGGATATAAAGCGCTTTGTAGCAACTACTATTTCTCTCCTTTCAGTCATCTCTAAAGTGATGGAAAAGTATATAAACACCGAATTACTAAAATTTCTTCAAAAACATAGTCTAATCCACGACAGGCACTATGGATTCCGTCACCGCAGATCAACTGCCGACCTCCTTTCCTTTGTCACCCATTCCTGGAACAAGTCTATGGAACTACATGGTGAATCCCAGATTGTCGCTCTAGACATATCCAAAGCATTCGACCAGGTCTGGCATGCAGCGCTGCTTAATAAACTACTGGCCTATGACCTACCACCAAAACTCTGTACATGGACAGCAAATTTCTTCTCCAACAGGAGCATTTCAGTTGTCGTGCATGGCCATTCCTCTAAACTGTATCCAATCAATTGCAGAAGCGGCTGCTAAGAAATTAGGTTTCCCCTTCCGGGCTCGCAAATACTTTTCACCAGCTAATCTCTATACCTTATATACTTCACAAATAAGAACAAACCTCGAATACTGCTCCCACAACTGGGGTGCTGCTGCCGCTTCTACACTCGCTATCGTGGACTCCATTCAGAAGAGAGGTATACATTTCATCGGTGACCCTACCCTCACCCAAAGGCTGCTATCCCTTGCCCACCGACGTGCCGTTGGTGACCTCTCTCTCATTTATAGATATCTGCACGGGCAGTGTTCAGAGGAGCTTTCTTCCATAGTTCCTCCACCTGCTGCCCCCAATAGATCTACCAGGGGAACAGAGCGAATGCACCCTTTTACTGTCCAGGTCACCAGACATAGATCTTGTTATGTCCGCTCTTTTGTCCCGAGAACTTCCAAGTTGTGGAATTCCTTGCCGGCACATGTTTTTCCTTCTCCCCCGAACCTCCAAACCTTCAAGTCCAGAATTAACAAGTTGTCTCTTTCCTCCTTCTCGACACCCACGGTACGATAGTATTTAGGCTGTAAGCTCTCGTGGTGTGTTGAAATAAAAAAATAAAAAAAAATCCACGATGTTTTTATGAAATATAACGCTTCCAACACATCAATAGATTTAGAAAGCTCTGATACAGATTTAGCACCACCTATGTTGAACAAAATATGTTTCGAAATTAGACTAGATAGTAAAATTTAAAATTCCGTATAACCCCCTGGTGCAGTGGCTGGCAGACCGAAGTTGTATTAGGTGGAATAAAATTATTTTTACATTTCTCAGGTTTAATTCTCGGGGGTTGGAATCCATCCAGCGTTATCTAAAATTTGAATAAGGTTTCTTTTTTGAATGCCCATTTTTCTATCGAATTGCGACAACCATTCACCCATAATGTCTCGGGTCATCCAAGCTTTTTGTTCAATCTCCAAACTGCTGGTAAATCACTGACAGCAAAATTTTTAAATGCTCGAGGACAATTTGCTTTTCCTATCACTAACAATTGATCTTTATACCCCACAATGCTTACACAAAAAAAAAAATTGTGAGCCTTTCCTGTGACAATTTTCCATCAGTACATTATTATTCTGATTTCAAGGTTAATATTATCTGGTAGTGCTGGGAGAAAAGTCCACTTTCATCTGTGTTGTAGATGTTCTCTGGCTGATAACCAGGCAACATGAAAGGACCTTTTTCCATAAATTGGTTCATATCTTGATTTACATCAGCAGCCTCACCAGATACACATTTAAAACTAATGTTGTGCCTTCAGGTGCAGTGAAATTACTGTAACCTGATTGTTCTGCGATTTCTCATGCTTTTGCCTTCACCAGTGACTTGGATATAGGAATGTTCTGACTTCTCGCTCTCGAAAACTATTCGTAACGTCTATGCTCAAGCCTTCAGATATCAAGAAACTAGTTTTCTAGTTAACGTTTATTCGCGATTGCCATTTACTTCGTATTTCTTCTTTATTTTGTACTATACCTCCTTGTGTTTTTCCCATATTGAACCTGTAATTAATAATAATAATAATAATAATATTTATTGCACTCACAGTACAAATGGACATGTTCAGCGAACTGTTTTTCAACATATCCAGCTACAGAAAAAAAATTAAAACGGTAATATCAAGTTCATGTGTCCCAGCTAACAGACTCTGTCCCAAAGCATATTTTACAGCCCTTATTGAAAGGCAAGCTATACCCTTTCTATGCAGATAATTGAATAGGTAAGATATTAAGTAACAAAATGATCTTTTAAAACTTGCAGCTCTATGTATAGGAATAGTCAAGTAACTCGTGCCTCGCAGGAGTATGTCATGTACATCCGTTCGAAGGCTGACACAGTCATATAGGTAATCAGGTTTCCTTTCCCCAACAACCTTGATTACTAAGGTGGCATAGTGAATAAGTTTCCTTTCTTGCATGTTCAGCCAGTCCAGTGCCCGCATGTACGGCGTAAAGTGAGCAAAACGGGGTAGATGGAGAAAAATCTCACACACCAATTCTACACCTTCTGGATACGGTACCCGTCCAGACGCGTCAGGCAAGGACCATACACATAATCACCATACGTGAACAGTGACAGGATTAGTGAGTTCACCAAAAGTTTACGTGCATCTTGGGGAAGACAATCACGGTACTGATACAGGTGTCGCAGTCTATAGAACGCAGAGATGGTCCACATGTCTGGAGAACTGCAGGTTCCCATCCAAACTAAATCTTGCTCTTGGTTACGGCAGCGGTGTGAAGACGCGCATCGTCATAAAGGAGGATTACGCTGGACGACAGCGAACATGTCAGCTGTCATTTTTGATCCACGTTCCACGAAATCAACTAAAATCACTCCCTTTTTGTCCAAAAAAAAAAAAAGATGGCTACCATTTTTGGACTCGAGTACGGAGATTGCTTAAACTTTTTCGGTTTTGGTGAACCTGAATCACGCCACTGCACTGACTGTTGTCGATAATAATCGAGAAACGCTCGTCCACTGCACATTGTTTGCTCTTTAAGCTGGTCAGTGAGCATTTTCGGTACCCACTTTTCACAAAATTTGTGATATCTGAGCTCTTCTGTGACAATCGTGTAGATAGCGGTGCGTCCAACTTGCTGCAATTCATTAGCCAGACCACTAATCGTCACTTCGGTGGGATTATCTGAACGGGACAAGGCATCAGACCCAAGCAACACAGATAGTCGAAGACTGCGGACCTGTTGAACATTATAGGAGGTGCCAAGAATGAGAAAATTGCACTTCTCAGGATTGAAGCTCAGGTTGTTGCTCCACGTCCACGTCTGAACTCTCTGCAGGTCTCCATTTAAATGCCCAATCTGTTCATCAGCATTAAATACACTAAGAGGAATATATAATTGCATATCCTCTGCAAAACAGTGAAGAGTCCACAGTAAAAGAATGCTATTCACATCAGTGGTAAACAAGTTGAACAGAATTGGACCAAGTATTGATCCTTTGAGCACCCCCACCGATACTGGGCGAAGCTCAGAGTAAGCTCCATTATCAAGTCTCACCATCTGCGATCGACCACAAAGGTAGCTGGCAAACCATTGTAAAAGGCGACCAGAATTCATATTGGGTTAATGATAATATTTTCTGTGGTTGACTAAAATAATATTTAACAAATCTTTTTGCCAGTCCTCGAACTGATAATTTTTCTCTTTTAAATGTATTGACAACTTCTATTTTTTCTTGCGATGTAAGTATGTTTTTCTTTGGTGCCATCTTTATCAGTTAATATTTAGTATTACATGTGTATAATACCGCCACTAACTCAGTGCGTAATACAGCTGTGAAGTCACTTACGAGTGTAATTTGACAGTGGCCGTGGATCCGCATGGAAGCGGCGATTTTATAAATAGGGACCGGGAAATCCCGTATTTTGCGCGTATTCTGATGAGTAGGTAGTGATAGCCGGTTCTGGGCCCACCTCCCACCTTCCGCTACTGAGCATGCATGGGACGTAACAAATATGGCAGTTGTATTAAGTGTGACGTAAGCTACAAATTGAGATGACGTAATCCTCGCGCGCGAGTCCTGTCAGACAAGTTGTCAGACAGGTTGTCTGTCCTGTCAGATAGTTGGTTGTCCTCTGTCAGACAGGTTTCTGTTTGTTGCTATGTTGTCATATTTGGCATTCGCACATTGTACAAAATTGCTTCCTATGCCGAGTAAAATGATACCAAACATGTGGGGCTTAGACCAAAAACGCTAACAGTTGGGTTTGCGCATGCGCATATGCTAAATTTGAATTTTGCTTCCTAAGCCGAGTAAAATGATACCCCACACTTAGAACTTAAATCAAAAACCAAAAAGTTTAGTTTGCGCCTGCGCCAACCGTCATATTCGTTACGTCACTTTTTGCAAAGATCAAAATGGCGGAGCCTCTTACTTGACTGGTGGTGCCAACTATCGTTTAACATTTTAAATTTTTCGAATTTTCGCGCCAACGGCGGCCATCTTTGCCACCATCTTGGATTACGTCATTTCAATTTGTAGCTTACGTCACACTTAATGCAACCGTCATATTTGCTACGTCACACGCATGCTCAGTAGCGAGAGGTGGGAGGGGGGCCCAGAACCGGCTATTTCTACCTACTCTGATGATATAACATGTAAGAGTCCGTTTATTAAAGCGTCGTGTCCGTTTATTGCAGCATCATGTTCCGCTAACGACATGAAAATAATAAAATGTTAAAAAAAGTAGTGTATGTGTCCGGTTATGAGAGCGTCCGCTTATAGGAGAGTTTCTTACGTGTAAAAGTATAGTAGAAACATTGGTTCCAGTAAATATTTCCGCTTGTAGGGGATGTCCGCTTATTTAAAGCTAGAGCTTTTACTGTATTTTGTATTAATTTTCTTTTAATAAGTACTATGGCATACAGTATTCATTTGATCTACTAGTTAGTCAATATAGAAAACTCTTTTAAAAGAGACTTGCTTTCAAGATGTTATTGCATTTAAATTGTAATATAAGAACTGTTAAACAGATCACCTTTTATCGAGGGGTAACTTTGCAGAAAGAGCTAATGCATTTTCAGAAGGGACTTTCTTGTGCTTAAGTTTACATAATAATAATTAAGTAATGAAGTGTAAGAAACAAATTTTAGTAAAACTTCCTCTAAAAATAGTTTGTTACAAATGGATTTTTTCAACTATTAAACACAATTTGCAATGCATTTTCATGTTTTCACATCTATTTTATACCATATTTGTCACTTATTTACAGTTGTTTGTTTTATAAATGACATTGTTTACATAAAATTGTGGTTTTAAGATGTCCTATCTGACCATGCTATAATAGAGTTTCATTACCACAATGAAAATTTTGGTCAACCCTATATTATTTTAAATTTCACTTATCTGAAATAGGTTTGATCCTCTACTCTATGTAATACCAGGTGGCTCATAAAAACACACACTGTTTGGAGGTTCAGTATTTTCTGGTTTCCGTTGAGATATCAAGAAAATTTTATAGGCATGTATCTAAAGAGTTTAGAAATATGTTTCATATTCCAACACTTAATTCTTTAAAACAGTTTTGTAACCAATTTCTAAACTTGGTAGTCCCAAAAATGGTTTTCCCATGAATTAAAAATATATGACGATCAGTAAGATGCTTTTTAAACAGTTAAAAAGATTTCACCATTAAGTTCCTCAAAACAGTTTAAAGAACATCATTGGTATCACGATACATCAAATTTTTTGAAACTGATGGGATGGTAAAAGATATTTTTTTCATGTACCTTCAGATTATTAAAATAAATGCAGATAATTACATAGCACATTTGAAAAATATTTCATGCCCGAGCTTCGTCAAATTTATCCATAGAATGTCTACTTTTTTATTCAAGATAGCGCATCATCTTATAGAGCTATAAAAAGTCAAGGTTTTCTAGCAAAAAATGTGCCTGATTTTGTAAGGGTAAATAAATGGCCGCTCTGAACTCCCCCGATTGTATTCAGTGGATTATTCAATATGGAATGACCTTCAGGAAACAGAAGAGAACCTAAGAGAACTTCGAGGAAGAATTGGTACAGTCAACAATTTCCCAAAATTTCACCAGGATATATATTCTTCAGTTTAAACCAAAGAATAAAGGCAGCCTGCTTACAAAATGGTTTTCAAATAGCACAGAAAATAATCGAAGTTTTGGATAGTGGAAACGCTACTGGTACAAATTTGGCAGCCACGCTTTTCATTCCCAAATCTTCCGTTAAAATTCGCTGAACTGAACTCCAAGTCAGTCCAGACAGCTCCACAACTTCGTTAATGGTCCGTCGTCGATCTTCCAAGATGATTTCGTGACTTTTTTCAACATTTTCATCAGTTCGAGTCGTGGAAGGACTGCGAGGTTTGTCATCAATTGACATTTCACCTCTTTTGAAAGGGGAAAACCACTCGTTGAGTTTTCTCAATACCCTTCTCCTGGAGCAATTTTGCTTAAAAACAACCCAAACCATTCGTTGGTGTACCAAATTTGAATTTGTTAGCTCATCCCTCGATGGGATTGATATACCGACGGGAGTTGACATACTAACACATTTTCTGCCAAACTGGCTCAGCTACAGAGGCAAGCTTGTCCGATGATAACGCTCCATCAGTCATTCTGGAAGTCCTCCTAAACATTCCACCTCTTCAAATTTGCCTGGAGAGGGAGGCTAGGTGGACAATATACAGATCAAAACAAACAGCAGACAGCATGCCGAAGGCAATCAGTGTGGGAAGGACCAGACTCATAAGGTTCTGGGAATGGTCTCAGACCTGATGCCTACAAAGATCAGTAGAAACCTGTCTTTCAAGACCGTCCTTCCGGAAAGGGAGGGCTGGGAACGAAACCAGACCCTATTGAGAGCAGATCTCTGCTGGTACACTGACAGTTTCAAAACCGATGGGGGGGGGGGGGGGGGACACCTAGCTCATATGGGAGTGACACTGATGCAAGAATATCATCTAGCCTTGGAAAGTATGTAACCATACACCAGGCAGAAGTGTATTCAACCATACACCAGGCAGAAGTGTATGCAACCATACACCAGGCAGAAGTGTATGCCATCCAGATGTGTGCAAGAGAAATTATACAAAACCATTGCACACACAAATCGATAAAAATATATTTAGATAGCCAAGCTGCAGTAAAGGCACTTGGTTCCTACCGGTGTAATTCAGAAACGGTCTGGAACTGTAAATCTGTCCTCCACGAACTAGGCAGCTGCAATGAGGTGTCGCTGGTCTAGATACCAGGTCACTCTGACCTTGATGGCTATGTAGCGGCCGACACGCTTGCCAGGAGTGGTGCCCAGGAGGACTTTATCAGACCAGAACCTGTTCTGGGGATATCATCATGCACAGCAAAACACACCTTAAAGACCTGGAGAGATAGAAGAACAATCTAGTAATGACAAAATCTACCAGGATTAGCACACTCTAAGGCCTTTCAGAGTCAAGGGCAAAAAAACTTATAGAGCTAAACACACCACAACTGAAAACTCTAGTCGGCCTGTATACAGGACACTGCTATCTGCATCACCACATACACCGAATTGGTCTCGGTCAAGAGACTGAGTGTGGGGTGTGTATGGAGGGTTACGAAACAGCAGAGCATGTGCTATGTTCCTGCCCGGTCGCAGACACCTGCTCTTTGGTAAGACAAAGCTTGCACCAGAAGATCTGGGTCAACTTTCGCCCACCAAAATTTTCGACCTCTGTAGGAGGCTGGATTTGTTGGGCGAAATATAAGACAATTGGATGTGAGCCACAGTAGACCTTAAGGTCACAGTGGAGGGACCATTATGGCCCTTTCACGATTTAACCTAACACTAACCTAACACATTTTTTCTTTTGCAAATCAGGTTTTTTTTACATGTTTTGAGACTTTGGGATGTTTAAGCTAAATAAATGTTTTTTTATTATTTCCTGTTCCCATTACTATGCTTCCACATGTTTTAAGATGATGTGGAAGTAATATGTAATATCAACAGTGTAAGAAGGTGCAGAATTTGTTATAAAATTTACATCTGTTCAGAATCACAACGGTTTTTGATAACTTGAGTTAAGTTATTTGTTGATATATTAGCTTGATAGAAAACAATTATAAAAGGTGGTCTGTAATTATAAATATTTAATAAGTATAGTTAAGAAAAAAGGGGCTCTGCAGGCTGTCCGACAACACCTCTAAGGCAAGCCCTCAATACATCATCATCAGTGGTACATCACAAGAAAACAGTGGAAAGTGCAATCAATTGTCTCACCTCAGAAATGGTGAGTGACACACGCTAGATTAATAAGTTACATTTGTTAACATTCATATGTTTACTAGAGACATGGCAGTTCACTTATTTAAAAGTTAGTAAGCTTAATTAAATTGCTCTTAAATATCGTTTCCTAGTTAATATTAAATTTAATAAAGCTTATGCATTGTTTTTATACCTGTTTGTTATTGGAATACATTATTAATAATACCTTGAATTCTAGAGTAGATACTCTAAATAAGAAGTAATCAGGGATACCCGATTAGACAGGTAAGCCTTCAAAATGTGGTCATTTTTGTCCCCCAGACACGGATAGACAATGCTAAGTCATTTGACATTTGAGTGTATAAAGAACATTAGATATTTTTATCTGTTAAATTTGTCAACTGGACAACCAGCTGACAAATGCTTGTCTCTTCTGTATCACCAACCTGTTTGGCTCATTGTATCGATACCATCTTTCTCGTACGCAGACTACACTCACATTTTGCTATACCGACCTAATCGCAATCGTTATTCCTCTTTTTAAGTCTGTTAACTACCCTGGTTGGGTTTTGTATACCATACTTTTCAGATATCCCCATAAGAAGAAGTCTAATAGCGTAATCGGGTGATCGTGCCGGCCATTCTAACGATCCTTGCCTACCTATCCACAGATTTGGAAATATTAAGCCGAGCTGCTGCCGGACTTTGATTTGGTAATGTGCTAGTTCTCCATCCAACTGGAACTATATCGTGATATAGGTTTGCCAAAGTTGGTATGACATTATTTTAGAACAGTACTAAATAATTATTTCCATTCAAATTGTCATCAATGAAAACAGGACCAATGGAATTGTTTCCAACTATTCCTGGCCAAACATTAACCTTTTCCGGGTATTCTGTATGTTCTCCTCTCATCGAGTGTGGATTTTCTTTAGATCGGTAGTGACAATTTTGATGATTAGCATGGCCGTGAAATGTGGGTGTTTTTATTTCTTTAACGTCAGCCTATTTCCGCGACTATGGTCAACCACCGACGCCAAGGACCAGTTTCACCTTACTATCCTGGAAATTTTGCTGAACCCCTGCCTTTCTGTAAGGAGGGTAGGGATTTGTAACGTGCCCAATATCGCATGGTCACGGGACCGAGGGCTTTACGCCCCCTCCGAAGAGCGGAACGTGCAGACATTCAACTTGCTCAAATACAATGCCACAACCTCGGTTGATATTAATTGTATGGTATATATTGAAAAAGTGAAAGTACCCTGGGATATAACCCAGTACCCTTCGGTTAAGAGGCACACGTTCTTACCATTAAACCAACGAGGCTCTACAGTGAAATGTAAAACTGCACCCATCAGAAAACAAAACATGTTCTAGTGGGATAACATTGTTATCTAAACATTTCCATCATTTGTTCAAAAAAATAAATTCTTCAAAATCACCTTCCATGAGTCCCTAAGTTTACGAATTTATAGGGTTGCATTTCATTTTCTTTTAATATTTGAATAATCGATTAATGGCTAACATCTAGTGTTGTGACTGCTTGTCAACTCGAAATATGTGGATTTTCCTCAAGCTCAATTTGGTATCATTACTCAGTGCATTGGAATGATTTTACTAATTGTCTCTTGGGATATAAGCAGCAAATCGGAATTGTTTCTTGAAATAGGTAAACAATCTGTGATCATGCTTTATCTCCATTACCAATTCGTGTTTCTGAATTTCAGTTCACTAACAACTACTGTCATGTAGTTACATTCACACAGCAAGAGGCTAGGACGTTTTAAATAAAACTAACATTGCCTTCTATGAAGAATGTTGATAACTTCGGGGTCGATTCCTGGGCGAGCCACCGAGAAGCTGACCGTATCTGGAAAATTGTTAATCAGTGAAGCACGCTATAGATGCTATAGATGCCACAACCATTAAACTAAATTAAAAAAACTGGGGTTATAAAACCTGGAGATCTTTGATAGTCTACTTTAAAATGTCTGTAAACACTGCATTCTATGATCAGCATTTATTAAATAATTGATGGTCTTAAATGTAATGAAATATTTAATTTTTAAATAAGTGAACTGCCAATCTTTACAGTTTTAATCTTAGCACACTGATTTTACTTCTGTAAGTCAGTTGCTATTACACATTTTCACCACCGTGTTAAAATTTGCAAAGCGCACATGGCAATAATCAGTTGATAGAGCGCATAAATAAAAAAAAACGAAACATCTTTTCTTGTTATGTTATATTAGATTCTTGTCAGCTTATTAATTCGCGATTTCATTGCTTCTTGAATTAAATGTTAACCAAACTAATAGAAACAACTTTTCCTTTCTAATCAAAATTTGCTACTTACTTATTCATTTTAATATTTAAACAGGAAGAGCATCTCTCCATCTTACATATGACAACACAAAGGAATAAAACAGCTAATTCTTAACGGTTATAAAAAAGAAAATATCCGCATATAAAAGGTGTGGTATGGTGATCACAGTATGTGAGGCTAGGTGCATTCTCGCAACAATTAGAACCATAGACCGGTTTCACTCTCATTAGAGGTCTTCAGTACGGCATACTAATTGTAGCAAAAATGCATCTAAAGTAATACAGCTATAGTATAGCCAGCCTTTCAACACTAACTGAGTGGTGGACAACATACTACTTGGTTCCGCAACTAGGTGGTGGCACGTCCACCACTCGCTTAGTGATCACAGTGCTGAGATAATTGATGAATAGGTTAAAAAAAGTTGTTAACATAAATAAGAAAATGTTTCTGAACCTTTCGACATTTGTTTGGTATCTGACATCATAAGATTGTGCTGAAATGTTTGTGGCATTTTAGGATAGTTAACTCATTGTCTATGGTTGCCCCTAACTTACTGAAACCGTTCTGTGCTAAATACAGACATAGATACTTTTCCTCTGACTTTCAGACATTTTTGTTTTCTCGTCTGAGGCTGGTTTTGCTCTTTAACACATTGTAAAAGCCAAACCAATCACATAGAAGATGGCATGCTATTATAAAGTCAGAGAGGAAAGCCTCTACTTCTGTATTTGCTTTTTTGACTGTAACGTTCCCACCATGTAAAATATGATCTTCACTAAAAATCTTGGTGTTTGGCACTGGGACCTCGCAAGTATTTTTCTTCTACTCATGTGTTTGTGTAATGTTTTTGTGCCGTCAGTGATCGAATATGCTGACTTGTGTTAGGCACCCCTTTATTCTTGTCATATAACCCTCTTGGAATTTGATCAGTGGAACTATATGTATTTATATATTTTGTCGATAAATTTAATCCGGAGAGAGACCTTTTATATGAATTATTGTTGAGCACATTTGGCTTTACTTCACTTTCCGATAGAAAAACTCTCTTAGGTAGGTTAGGTTAGGTTTGTTTGTGAGTGGGCCATACCGGTCCCTCCACCGTGACCATAAGGTCTATTGTGGCTCACACCTAATAGTCTATATTTCGCCCACCAAAGTCAGCCTCCTGCAGAGGTCGATAATCTTCGTGGGCGAAAGTTGATCCAGATCCTCCGGAGCAAGCTTTATCTTGCCAAAGAGCAGGTATCTAGTCCTGTCCGCTGCCAGACAGGAACACAGTACGTGCTCTGCTGTCTCGTCACTCTCCATACACAGCCGGCACTCGGTCTCCTGACCGACTCCAATACGGTGCATGTGGTGATGCAAGCGGCAGTGTCCTGTATACAGGCCGACTAGAGTACTCAGTTGTTGTCTGTTTAACTCTAGAAGTTTTTTAGCCCTTGACTCAGACAGGCCATTTATGAAGGCCTTAGAGTGAGCTAATCCTGGAAGATTTGCCAATACTGGATTGTCATTCTTTCTGTCCAGGTCTTTAAGGTGTGTTTTGCTGTGCATGATGTTATCCCCAGCACCGGTTCTGGTCCGACAAACTCTCTCTGGGCACCACTCCTGGCAAGCGCGTCGGCCGCAACATTGCCATCATGGTCCGAGTGACCCGGTATCCAGACCAGCGACACCTCATTACAGCTGCCCAGTTCGTTAACGGCAGATTTACAACTCCATACCGTTTTTGAATTACACCGGTAGGAACCAAGAGCCTTTATTGCAGCTTGGCTATCTGCATATATCTTTATCGATTTGTGTGTGCACTGGTTTTTTATACTTTCCCTTGCACACATCTCGATGGCATACACTTCTGCCTGGTGTATGGTTGCGTACTTGCCGAGGCTAGCTGATAGTCTAGCATCGGTGCTGCCCCCATATGCGCCGGCTCCTACTCCCATATTGGTTTGGGAGCCGTCAGAGTACCAGCAGAGATCGGCTCTCAATAGGGTCGTTTGATTTCGTTCCCAGTCCTTCCTTTCCGGGAGGACGGTCTTAAAAGACAGATCTCTACTGATCTTTGTAGGCATCAAGTCTGAGACCATTCCCAGAATTTCGTGACCCTCAATGTCATCTAGGAGTCCGGACCCTCCCAGACTGATTTCCTTCGGCATACTGTCGGCCGTTTGTTTCAGTCTGTACGTTGTCCACCTCGCCACCCTCTCCAGCCATATGTGAAGAGGTGGAAATTAAGGAGGACCTCCAGAGCAGCTGATGGTGCGGTGCTTATCGCTCCCGTTATCATCAGACAAGGTAAGTGTTCCTAATTCAAACTCATGGTCTAGTTGATGCCTTTTGATGACTTCTCATAAATTACCTCAGATGTCACATCACTTGACAGTTAATACTATTGTTGTCAGGTTTTAATTTGTTGTGTTGCCACCACTTGGTAACTCGAATTTTGTTTTCTAAATTTTTTCACCAAATAAAACTCCCTTAGAACAGTGTAATTGTTTTCATCCTCCTCATCAATATTGCTATGGTTATTAGACGAGGAGTTACGAATTTCACCAGACCCGGGCAGGATTACAACTGACCACTCATTTTGAAACCAACCTTCTTTGATGTTGGTTAACTACGGTTAAGTATGTAACTATTATAAAATTTAATCACCTTTAAATATTGATTGCTGTGTGTATAAGAAGTTTTATTAGATAAGTTAAATATTTTTATCAATTGCATAAATCATAAAATTTTACTTCAATGCATTTGCTCAAAAAAATAAAATTTAAGTCAATGTAAGCATTATTTTCTATCAACTGATTGTTGCAAAGAAATTTCAATCACTTAATTATTATTTCGTGAAAATGTGCCTTTTATATATTCCATTATAATGTTGTAGCGTTTCGTAGAACACAAAATTTTATATTTTCGTCTGTGTACACAGTTTTTTTTCCTGATTTCTCAACAGCTTTGTAGATATGATCTAACTAGGCATGCTTTATGTGATTTCCTCTAACAGACCTATTAATAAAAGCTTATTCATTTAAAATTAACGCCTTTCAATAATAACATAATACTCGCCAAAACGTATCTAAAGATGAATTTTATTGCCGTAGAATAATAAGTACATGCTTATTTTTCCTTTTTTAATGCATAACGTTATGTTGCATAATATTTTGTTGTTATTTATAATCACTGTTGCTTCACTCCAGGGCACAGCCTAAGCATTGTGTTTGCCGTTAATATAATTATGAATATATTTTTACATAATTCAAGAAAACAAATATTTCAATTCAGCTATAGAAACTGTT
The DNA here is from genome assembly GCA_964006375.1 of Tillus elongatus. Lineage (NCBI taxonomy): Eukaryota > Metazoa > Arthropoda > Insecta > Coleoptera > Cleridae > Tillus > Tillus elongatus. The sequence continues at coordinate 145,747,880 of OZ023264.1, read as the reverse complement.
TACTTATTTTCCACTAAGCATGAAACATTTTGACACAGCTAATTTAAAGTTCTTGCATAATCATAATGTATTTAAAATTCTGTTTATTTTACTAGTGATGGGCGCATTCGAATAAAATATACTTGACTCTCTGACTATTGGCATATTCAGAACATTCTGACTCTCTGACTATTGGCATATTCAGAACATTCTGATTACCGAAAAGGTATTAGAATTATATCCGCTGTTAAGTTCGAAGTCGTCTAAATTTGCTTGTTTGCTAAATGGAGCATTGTGCTATTATGGACCTTGGCATCTAAAATCACTCAAATGACTATCCAAAGTAAATAGCCGTTTTCGCTTTTAGAGTCTATAATAAAGCTAGCGTGCTGGTTTAGTAAGTGGGAGAGTCTACTAATTTGAACCTTATTCATCATTAGTCACTCAGAACACTGTTCGGAGTATTTTAGAGTATTACAGCTCTAAAGTCTAGAGTAAAGGGAATTTACTTGTATAGTAAGTGAAAGTACATGCAAACTTTGAATTTAACCATCGTTTCATTATACAACTAGTATTTGAACAGTTTTCGCTCTTAAGTTCAGTCACGTAAGTTTGATTGTTTAAATAGTGGAAAGTTGTGTTATTATGGACTTTATCCGTCTGAGATCAGTCAAATGATCACCAGAATTATTATAGCTTTAGGGTCTCTAGTAATGCAAGTTTGGTTGTTTAGTAAATTGTAGGATCTGCAAATTTGAATTTTACTCACAGTTTTTTATTTATTTATTTATTTATTTATTTACGGGCCAAGAGCCCATTTTAGATAAGTACAAAAAGAAAAAATATATACAATAAAAGCAGTTAATAAAGCATATAAAATGGTTACAAGTTAGACAAAATGAAAAAATAAATAAAAATAGGCAATATAGGCAAAATATAGGTAATAAATATTAAGTACCGATTAACTAAACTTACAAAGTGACAGTTGTTTTAAGAAAACTGATTTTCTTGTGAAAAAGTCAAGTTCATCAGACAATTTGTTGGCCAACACTGAGCATCTAATTAAATAAGAGTTGTGACTGTAGTTGGTACGATGAAAGGCGACAAGAAACGAACTCTTTGAACGAGTTACTCTTGGTGGAACAAAGAAGTTGATCATAGAAAGTAAGTGAGGACAAGATACCTCGAAGTTAATTATATTATAAAAAAGTTTTTAATCTTTTTGTTTACGTCGAACATCAAGAGGCATGATATTAAAATATGTTAGTAAATCATCGATACCACCACAGTCATGGTGGCTTTTGAAAGCAAGAAACTTTAAAATTTTGCACTGTACTTGTTCAAGACTGACTGAATGACATGCATAGTAGGGAGACCATACAGAAGAGGCATATTCAAGATGAGGACGTACAAGAGAAAAATAAAGAATTCTAACAGATCTGATGTTGGTGAAATCAGAGGTACATCTTTTAACAAAGCCAAGCAACTTCAGAGACTTAGAAATCACATTAGAAACATGAGGAATAAATGAAAAAGATGAATCAAATGTAACACCCAAATCTCTAACTAATTCAACAGACTTCAATGGTACACCGTTGATGTAATAGGTATGTTCAAGTCTGTTCCTTCCTCTATAAAAAGAAATTGATTGGCATTTAGATGGATTGAGTTCCATCCCATTGTTAAGACACCAGCTTATTAAGTTGTCAATGTCGTACTGAATCTTAAAAAAGTCTGAGGGACTTGTAATCCCGGAGAATAATTTCAGATCGTCAGCAAACAACAAAAATCTACAATGAGAAAACACTCATGAATATCATTAATGAAGATATTAAATAGCAAGGGCCCCAAGTGAGAACCTTGTGGCACACCAGACAAAACCTTTATCCCATTGGACATAAAATTCCCTATCCGCACCACCTGATATCTGTCAGAAAGGTAACTACCTATCCAGCTGAGAAGAGGGTCGCCAACACCAAACATATGTAGCTTATGGATTAAGAGGTTATGGTTCACTCTGTCAAAGGCCTTGGAAAAGTCGGTATAAACAGAGTCAACCTGAATACCCGCCGCCAAGGACTCCGACAAGTAGGCACTGTACATCAACAGGTCAGTAGAACGACCTGATATAAATCCATATTGCTGGTCAATGATTGAACCTCTAAGGAGAGAAGAGTCTCACACAGAGGATCCTCAAAAATTTTAGGAATAACGCTAAGAATACTTATCGGTCGGTAGTTCTCAACAAGACCTCTGTCACCAGATTTAAAAATTGGAAGAATGAAACTAAGTTTCCAGCATGTAGGGAAAACACCCATTTCCAGAGATAAATTAAAGATGAACCATAAAGGTCTAGACAAATTAAAACTACAGCACCTAAGAAGAGATGGGGGAATACCGTCTGGCCCAGGACTTTTACTGACATCTAGGGCTGCAAGTTTAGTATAAATGTCTGATATTTTAATGTGGTGCACTGACAGATTCAGCTCAGCATAAGAAAATTCATTATTTATTATTATTTTTTAATCTATCTTAAATGCACAATCCAACAGCATTTATATGCCAAATTAAGGATTGGGAATAACACAAAATGAAATTACAATACAGAAAATTAAACACAAACATATAAAAGTTATGAAAAGCTACAATAAGATCACAAACTTAATTGTGAAAGTTAAATGCCAGCGTTACTACAGCAGCAGCTTTACACAGCAACACCAGGTCGCTCTGATAAGCTGAAGAAATGTGGCATATATAATGCATTGGTGATGATCACAATTGCTGCTGAGGAGTAAATCTCTCTGGGAAACAAGATTCCAAGCCAGGGACAATTGCTTCAATAGAGCTGGACAGTTGATAACCTTATTGACTAATTTGTATAGAAACATAAAGAGCTACACCTTATAAGTTCTTCCAGGCTCAACAAATTGAAATGCGGAAGAAGATCACACTGAATCCAATACAAGAATATCAACCATCCACTTTATATGTATGTAAAGCTTTAGATTCCGCGTCACAGTATCCTTTCTAATAAGCTTTACTATTATGTTGTGAGGGGTTTAGTATATGATCTGCTCAAGTCGTACCTCTATAACAGAGTGCAGATGGTCAGGTGGAACAACAAATTGTCTAGTACTGTGTGTTTGAAAGCTGGTGTACCACAAGGATCTATCTTGGGTCCCATTCTTTTTATAATTTATGCCCATGACCTATTTCCAAGTATTGAAACATATGGAACCTACATGTTTGCAGATGATATAAGCTTCATCAACAGAGCTAGAAGTGACCAACAAGTCCATGAACAGATTTTAACTAGCATCCATCAAGCAGAAAATTGGTTTTCTGGCAATGCACTGCACTGAATGATGATAAACTAGAATCATGAAATTGTGTATAAGAAATGTGGGTCAGGTGGAGTTTGTGAGGTTTCTGGGAGTCATTGTGGACAACCCTCTCAAGTGGCTTCAGCATGTAGAAGATTTATGTTCTAAACTGTCGAGGATGGTATATGCAATTGGAAAGCTTATGACAGCTAGAGTAGCATATTTTGCAAATTTCCACTATTGCAGTCTATGGGATTCTAGTCTGGGGTTCATCCAATAAGCTTCACAGGGTCCTTCTTGAGCAGAAAAGCTATTAGAGCTTTAAGTGCGTTGGCTACTAGATAGCTACAAAGTACTTTTCAAAGAACACAAAATCTGACTGTTGTAATTGAATACATTCTTACCTGTATTCTACATATATGGTATACCAGAGAGGACAGAACGAAGAACAAAATACCATAACTATGTGGAAATTAACTTGCAACACCACTGCACTGGGTAGGATCATCCAGACATGCAATTAATTACATAATAATCAAGTTATACAACAAGCTGCCACTGCATATGAGAAGGATAAACAGCAGGAAAAAATTCAAAATAAGTGTCAAAATGTACCTGATGAGTGAAACTGTTTATACGATTGAGGAATATATGAACTATTGTCAACCTCCATAGCCACTTAGTTTATTGTTATTATTTGACTTGTTGAATTTACACATTGATGGTTTTATATATGTGTTTTAATGTATGACATACCGTGAATCTTTTGATGGGGAAATAAAAGGAATGAACTATGTGTGTTGCATAAGTAGGGGCACAAACATGTTGGTAAAAAAAAAGTTTCTACTATTTCTTATTATGAAGCCAAGTCTCTTATAAGCTGAAGTGATCAGTTGCACAAAGTGATGATTAAAAGAAAATACCAGTGAATGATTTCTTTGCAGATCCCGGAGTGATAAAACTTCACATGTGTCCGTAATATATGCAAATGGCGTCATAATCCCATTTCGGGCAACGGCGACTTCCCCAAACCAAATCCAACATCAACTAAATTGAGAATCCAACATAGGGACAGCTCGGAAACTTTCCTTAGGTGAATAGCTAATCCCTAATAAATAGGATATAATGGACAATACCATTCCATAACTATATTCCACCTAAAAGTCGTCTACACTATCTAGCTACATCCAACTCGATTTATGGCCCCCATACAAATCTCATCTTCCCAATTTCCAACTCTAACTGTCGACTTCTTAATACTTTAACTCTACTACAACGATGTCTTGACTAACTCTCATTCTAATTATTTCTTTACTTATCTTATTATTGTTCCACTTTAACGTTCAACACCAAAACTAACAACTCGGACTCTACTAATGGACTAACTCCTTTAAATCTCACACGATGTCATACTTTATTACTTTACATCTGGCCCCGAAGTGTACTGTACTAAATTTCGGCTAGAAGAGAAAACTTTTCTCATAAAAAACTGTACAGGAAGAGACATCTTTACTACTAAAAATCTTAACTGGAAAAGAGCTTAATTACTTTCCGAAATCTTAAAAACGCCGTTTTCTTGCCTCCTCTCTCAGCCATAGAACGTTCTAGAACAACCATGTGTAACTCGATTTGGTGACAAGGATACAGCCCTTTCAGTTGTACCTATTTTTTTTTCCTCAGGGCTCGTCCGCGGCCTTGCCGCCCCGATAGCACTGCAACCTTTGGTTGACTGTGCATGCCCTTAGTATTACTCCACCCATTCCAAAATCACTGTGCCTGGAACTAGTCTGCACAGCGATTGGTAGTGTGAATTTTTATATTGCTCTGTCTCCGGTCTAGACTGACCGGAGATCAGTTGTCTTTTGCGGTCCAGAGCTTTACACTCGCACAAGATGTGCTGGGCTGATTCATCCCCCTCGCCGCAGAGTCTGCATGCGAGGTCCCCCTCGAACCGCTCCATTTTATGCAGGTGTTTCTTGACGGCCATGTGTCCCGTAAAGAGACCTGTTATGTTTCTGAGCTGTCCTCTGCTAAGATTTAGCAGCTCCACAGCTCTCTTTGAACTGGGTTCGTCAATTATTGACTTCCCATGTCTGAGCCTTGGACAGTCTGCCCAGTACACCTTGTGTTGGTTTCTGACCCAGGACTTAATGGCTCCCCTGGCAGTGCGCTTTGTCACGCACAGGGCCGGTTCTGGTCCCATAAATGGTTCTGCTGACCCCCTCTTCGCGAGACTGTCAGCTTCTTCATTGCCTTTGACCCCTGAGTGACCCGGCACCCAGATGAGGGTGACCTCATTGTGCCCAGCCAGGTCGCTCGTCTCGTCTCGGCACTCACTCACCAGCCAGGAATTTACCCGTGGGCTACTTAGTGCCTTAAGGGCTGCCTGTGGCTATGAGGATCTGCTTGTTGGTGTAGTCCCCCCTCTTGTTCTCCCGCACACAGTGCAGGATGGCGTACATTTTGGCCTGAAAGACCGTTGCATGAGCTCCGAGGGAAATACTATGACTTACCCTCGGTCCTTTTGAATAAACACCTGCGCCCTCCCACGCTTCCCGCCGGATACATCCGTGAACCAGATGAGCGCGTCCCGTGGTATGCCCGGCGTCTTCTCCCGCGACGCCTCGTGGTTGTACCTATACATCTATCTACATAAAAAAAAAACAGAATATTCAGGTTCAAAATCACAACGATTTTCAATGTCCTGTGTTGTCACGCTTCTTAAACTTCGGCTATATGGTCTACTGGAGCTCAACCGTGTGAAACACCAAGATCTTTGACTGGATTTGGACGATCAAGGAAACAATTCTGAATATGGTAGTCAAATAAGACTGGGTTCTTTTTACGGGTAAAAGACATAACACAGCACTCGCTGACATGCAGCAAGAGACCACTATAAACACACCAGCTGTCAAGCACCCAAAGATTTCTTAGAGCTTTTTGCAGTCATCAATACTTTTAATGCATGAATATATTTTAACATCATCAGCATTTGGACATTCAGAACATGTGTAATGTGATCTATGAAAATAGCAAATAAAAGTGGTCCAAGGGTAGGACCCTGAGGAACTCCAGAAGGGGCATCATAATAAACAGATTCAAAGCCCTTCACCTCAACAAATCGCCTTCTCTCACGCATATGGGAAGTAAACAACCTTAGACATATCAATAGATATTACATCCACTTGGTGACAATCATCAAGTCCAGCCGGAATAAACTTTCAGGGCCACCAGATTTGTAACGCTCGATCTTCCAGCAATAAAGTCATGTTGAGACAGTGATAACTTATCCCTTACATTGAACATGATGTTCTTATGCAAGCAGGCTTCAAAAATCGCACATAAAATACAGAGAATAGATATTTAATGATACGTCAGATAATCCACTCTGCCACCAGGCATGTAGATAGGAAAACCAAGAGATAACTTCCACAGATCTGGGAACACTCCACTTTTTAATACCTATTGTTTTTTTACTGGTGACAGGAGGACATTTACCAGGCTCTTATTAAAGATGCAGCAGCACGATCAGGTCCACAAGAAAAATTAGCTCAGATTTTTTTAGTTGCCAGGATGATCAGAGTCTGTTATGCTTTCAATAAAGAGAGTTAAGGTACCTACAGTTAACATCAGAATGTGTAGAAATCAGATCGTTTTGTCACCCAAATACTCAAATAATTAACAATCGGAATCAGAATTGTCAAGTACCAAATTTTAAATAGTAAAAGTGTGTGGCTGATGGAATTACTGTTCCACAGTCATAAATACCTGCACCACCACTACCACCAAATCTTGGTCACCAGTAGACAAAATAAAAGTAATTGCATTTGATATCTGGATACACAGATAAATACTGGACTAAAATATGTATACTTTAATTTGTATATCGTTAAAAGTATAATTATTAAAAAAAAACTAAATAATCTAAATTGATATTACTTGAAATTACTCTGACAATGTAAGTGTTTAATGTGATAAGTGGAAGAAATAATTATCATTTACATTTTTCGCATAAGTAATAACAATCATTGTGATATGTGAATCTCCTTCTTGCATTACTTATAAATAATATCATTTGAGTAAATATCCAAATTTTAGTGCCATTATTATTGGAATAATCATCTGATTATTCAATTATTATTCGAGGAAGGCATTTCAGATTATTGTAATCATCCGATTATGCCCATCACTACTTTTTACTGCTTCATAAAATTATACATTTATTTCTTAATATTCTAAAATATTGAATGTTAGTCCTGTTTTTTTTTTAATTTATTTCTGCAGTAAATAAATTGTTATGTTCTTCAAATTGACATATTTAGCTTTAAGCGTTTTTGATTTTAATGTAGGTATGCTTTCTTTAAGTAATCTTAATAATAGACGTTTACAAAAGAAAAGAAAAAGTTTCGCTATTCTTTAGTTTTTCCATAGCATGAAGTTCCAAGTGTTAGTGTGTGGTAATTTTTTAGCCTTTATTTTTATGGCTTTCAACTTTCACAAGAAATAGAATTGATATTATATAGAAAAGGGGAGACAAATTTTATGCTAACTACATGTAGGTAAAATCCACTTCACCACAATTCTGCTTTTTACACTTGACGCCAATTTTATTTCAATAAAGTTAGCTTCATCAGACGATGAAGTAGACTATATATATATATATATATATATATATATATATATATATATATATATATATATATATATATATATATATATATATAAATATATAAATATATAAATATATATATATATATATATATATATATATATATATATATATATATATATATATATATATATATATATATATACACACTATAACAGATAAACTCTAAACATCGAAAATATCTACTACATAGAAGACTATTTTGTATTAGTCCCCTGTTCTCGTTCATTATATGATCTTTGTTTTTATGAATACGTATAATAAGTTTTCATAATAATTTAGCCATTTGTGTTTTGTATGCTTGATTCATGTGAAACCTTAATTTCCAGTTACATAATTTTTAACAAAAATATCCTGGACAATACATGACTATTTTGTTGTTTTCTATCTTATATAAGTAGGTTATGTTAGGTCATATAGCAAGTGGACCGTTTTTGTCCCTCCGTTGTGGCTCAAGCCTAATTGCTTCAAATTATAACCTATCAAATCTAGGTTCTTACAGAAGACCATAATTTTTTAGGGTAAAAGTCGGTCCAGATTTTCTGGTACTTCCTCTCAGGGTTCTGTAGGCAGGAAGTGTCCTACCCTCTTCTCTGGTTCACAGACGGTTTAGCAGGAGGGACTGCAACCACAGAACTCCTGACTTTTAGTCTGAATAGTATTTGCCTAAAGCCAAGGTATGGTCTGAAGCTGATTCCTTCCAGCATAATCATTGATATTCCGATAACCGTAAATGTCCTGGTGGACCCGCTTATTCATGGTGTAGAATAGACCAATTCTGAATGCCCAGGCCATCAGGTCATCGTTTATTTTTCTGAGTGTAGTGAATACCTGCCTGAACGTTAGTTGCATAGTACCAGCGTCGTACGGGATGTGCGCCACTCAGACATGTGGTTTTGGGACATCTTGTCCTCGCGCAAACTCCCGGTGCTGAAGCTCTCCAACTACTAGCTTCAACCAGAGGGAACTGTTCTCATCGGCACATGTGGTAAGGAGCCAGACCGTTGTGCAGAACCATGGAACCTTATCTTTCAGCCTTCTTCTGGAATATCTTCTATAGCTTGCAGCATAAGTGGTAGTGAGATGATACTTACTCTGACCGCTTCAGCTGCCACACTAAATGTTCATCTTCAAAGGTCCTTTCTGTCCGCTGTTGAGATGTACTGCAATTTAAGTGAATTCGCTTGTCTGTTTCCTACCTCACAGTAGATGTTTTAATCTCTTTAGGTTTTTTCACCTCTCTAGTAATTCCCAATTCTGTTCGAGATTCTTTTCCATTGGCTGGATAGTGTAATAACAATATTTACTTTCTATTAAGGTCAGTGTGTTGTTCAGTGTCTGATAAAGCTGACTGTTAGCAAAATGATCATCAGGTGTAACCAAATATGATTGTGGTGAAGTAGGTTTTACCAAAATATACATGTTAGAGCTTACCACGGCCTTCAAAATTTAACTGTAAATTCTAATAAACAATTACAAAGTCAATATTATACAGATGTGCTCTTTTTTGTGCCTAATATAATACTTTTAACCCTTTCACTTTTTTATACAAATGCGGCTAACTTTTTTTGACTTTGATATAGCAACCAATTAAAACATATTGTAAACTTTACTTGGTGACACTGTTCCATGCTAAATCCAGATGCAAATAAGAAATTGTGAAGCCAGAGAAGAAGACTCTACATCTGTATATACCCTATGGTTTAACTGTAGAATATAATTCTTCTAATTATTGCACCCCATCTTGCTGGAGAAAACATTCAAAAAATCTCTTGTAAGTGAACATTTGTGAGAGCCACAGAGCACAAATGCAATAAAAACAGGTCGATTTATCTAGAAACACTAAATAAGAGGTGATATTACCAAAAATGTTGTCCATAATAGGTCAACTTCTTATTGATCTGCCTGATAATCAGCTTCTCATGGATCTGATTGGTAATGATACTAGTACAACTTCTCATTGATCTGCTTGGTAATCATGTTAGATCAACTTCTGGTTGATCGTCCCGATATCATACTAGGTCAACTTCTTGTTGATCTACTTGGTAATCATACTAGATCAATTTTTCATTGACCTGTTCGTAATCATACTAGGTCAACTTTTCATTGATCTGCCTGATAATCATACTAGGTCCACTTCTCATTGATCTGCCCGATAATCATACTAGATCAACTTCTCATTGATCTGCCTCGTAATCATACTAGATTAACTTCTCTTGATCTTCCCGATAATCATGCTAGGTCGACTTCTCGTTGATTTTCCCTTTAATCATACTAAGTGGACTTATCATTGATCTTCCCGGTAATCATACTGTGATAACTTCTGGTTGATCTGCGTGGTAATCATACTAGGTTAACTTCTCATTCATCTGCCCGGTAATCATAGTAAACCAACTTCTGGTTGATCTTCCCGGTGATCATACTAAGTCGACTTTTTGTTGATCTGCCTGGAAATCATACTAAATCAACTTCTCATTGATCTGCCCGGTATTCATACTAGATCAACTACTCTTTGATCTTCCCGATAATAATACTAGATCAACTTCTCATTGATCTGTCCGGTAATCATATTATATCAACTTCTCGTTTATCTTCCCGATAAGCATACTAGGCCGACTTCTCGTTGATCTGCCCAGTAATCATACTAGGTCAACTTCTCATTGATCTGCCCGGTAATCATACTAGATCAATTTCTGGTTGATCTGCTCGTTAATCATACTAGGTCAACTTCTCGTTGATCTGCCCGGTAATCATACTAGATCAACTTTTGGTTGATACGCCCGTTAATCATACTAGGTCAACTTCTCATTGATCTGCCTAGTAATCATACTAGATTAAATTCTCGTTGATCTTCCCGATATTCATATTAGGTCGACTTCTCGTTTATCTGCCCAGTAATTATACTGAGTCAACTTTTCGTTGGTCTTTCTGATAATTATACTGGGTCAACTTCTCGTTGATCTGTTCGGTAATCATACTAAGTGGACTTCTCACTGATCTGCCCGGTAATCATACTAAGTGGACTTCTCACTGATCTGCCCGGTAATCATACTAAGTGGACTTCTCACTGGTCTGCCTGGTAATCATACTAGGTGGACATCTGATTGATCCGCCTGGTGACACTGTTCCATGCTAAATCCAGATGCAAATAAGAAATTATGAAGCCAGAGAAGAAGACTCTACATCTGTATATACCCTATGGTTTATCTGTAGAATATAATTCTTCTAATTATTGCACCCCATCTTGCTGGAGAAAACATTCAAAAAATCTCTTGTAAGTGAACATTTGTGAGAGCCACAGAGCACAGATACAATAAAAACAGGTCGATTTATCTAGAAACACTAGATAAGAGGTGATATCACCAAAAATGTTGTCCATAATAGGTCAAATTGTCATTGATCTGCCTGATAATCATACTAAGTCAGCTTCTCCTGGATCTGCTTGGTAATCATACTAGTCCAACTTCTCATTGATCTGCTCGGTAATCATGTTAGATCAACTTCTGGTTGATCTTCCCGATATCATACTAGGTCAACTTCTTGTTGATCTACTTGGTAATCATACTAGATCAACTATTCATTGATCTGTCCGTAATCATACTAGGTCAACTTTTCATTGATCTGCCCGATAATCATACTAGGTCCACTTCTCTTTGATCTGCCCGATAATCATACTAGATCAACTTCTCATTGATATTCCCGGTAATCATACTAAGTGGACTTCTCGTTGATCTTCCCGGTAATCATACTAAGTGGACTTATCATTGATCTTCCCGGTAATCATACTGTGATAACTGCTGGTTGATCTGCGTGGTAATCATACTAGGTTAACTTCTCATTCATCTGCCCAGTAATCATAGTAAATCAACTTCTGGTTGATCTTCCCGATGATCATACTAGGTTGACTTTTTGTTGATCTGCCTGGAAATCATACTAGATCAACTTCTCATTGATCTGCCCGGTATTCATACTAGGTCAACTACTCTTTGATCTTCCCGATAATAATACTAGATCAACTTCTCGTTTATCTTCCCGATAAGCATATTAGGCCGACTTCTCGTTGATCTGCCCAGTAATCATACTAGGCCAACTTCTCGTTGATCTGCCCAGTAATCATACTAGGTCAATTTCTGGTTGATCTGCTCGTTAATCATACTAGGTCAACTTCTCGTTGATCTGCCCGGTAATCATACTAGATCAACTTTTGGTTGATACCCCCGTTAATCATACTAGGTCAACTTCTTATTGATCTGCCTAGTAATCATACTAGATCAAATTCTCGTTGATCTTCCCGATATTCATACTAGGTCGACTTCTCGTTTATCTGCCCAGTAATTATACTGGGCCAACTTTTCGTTGATCTTTCCGATGATTATACTGGGTCAGCTCCTCGTTGATCTGCCCGGTAATCATACTAAGTGGACTTCTCACTGATCTGCCCGGTAATCATACTAAGTGGACTTCTCACTGATCTGCCCGCTAATCATACTAAGTGGACTTCTCACTGATCTGCCTGGTAATCATACTAGGTGGACATCTGATTGATCCGCCTGGTGACCCTGTTCCATGCTAAATCCAGATGCAAATAAGAAATTGTGAAGCCAGAGAAGAAGAGTCTACATCTGTATATACCCTATGGTTTATCTGTAGAATATAATTCTTCTAATTATTGCACCCCATCTTGCTGGAGAAAACATTCAAAAAATCTCTTATAAGTGAACATTTGTGAGAGCCACAGAGCACAGATACAATAAAAACAGGTCGATTTATCTAGAAACACTAGATAAGAGGTGATAACACAAAAAATGTTGTCCATAATAGGTCAAATTGTCATTGATCTGCCTGATTATCATACTAAGTCAGCTTCTCATGGATCTGCTTGGTAATCATACTAGTCCAACTTCTCATTGATCTCCTTGGTAATCATCTTAGATCAACTTCTGGTTGATCTTCCCGATATCATACTAGGTCAACTTCTTGTTGATCTACTTGGTAATCATACTAGATCAATTTTTCATTAATCTGTCCGTAATCATACTAGGTCAACTTTTCATTGATCTGCCCGATAATCATACTAGATCCACTTCTCATTGATCTGCCCGATAATCATACTAGATCAACATCTCATTGATCTGCCTCATAATCATACCAGATCAACTTCTCGTTGATCTTCCCGATAATCATGCTAGGTTGATTTTCCCTTTAATCATACTAAGTGTACTTCTCGTTGATCTTCCCGGTAATCATACTGTGATAACTTCTGGTTGATCTGCGTGGTAATCATACTAGGTTAACTTCTCATTCATCTGCCCGGTAATCATAGTAAATCAACTTCTGGTTGATCTTCCCGATGATCATACTAGGTTGACTTTTTGTTGATCTGCCTGGAAATCATACTAGATGAACTTCTCATTGATCTGCCCGGTATTCATACTAGGTCAACTACTCTTTGATCTTCCCGATAATAATACTAGATCAACTTCTCATTGATCTGCCCGGTAATCATATTAGATCAACTTCTTGTTTATCTTCCCGATAAGCATACTATGCCGAATTCTCGTTGATCTGCCCAGTAATCATACTAGGTCAACTTCTCGTTGATCTGCCCGGTAATCATACAAGATCAATTTCTGGTTGATATGCTCGTTAATCATACTAGGTCAACTTCTCGTTGATCTGCCCGGTAATCATACTAGATCAACTTTTGGTTGATACGCCCGTTAATCATACTAGGTCAACTTTTCATTGATCTGCCTTGTAATCATACTAAATCAAATTCTCGTTGATCTTCCCGATATTCATACTAGGTCGACTTCTCGTTTATCTGCCCAGTAATTATACTGGGCTAACTTTTCGTTGAACTGTCCGATGATTATACTGGGTCAGTTTCTCGTTGATCTGCCCAGTAATCATACTAAGTGGACTTCTCACTGATCTGCCCGGTAATCATACTAAGTGGACTTCTCACTGATCTGCCCGGTAATCATACTAAGTGGACTTCTCACTGATTTGCCTGGTAATCATACTAGGTGGACATCTGATTGATCCGCCTGGTGACCATAATTGGTCGACTTCTAAGTGATCTGCCCTTTAATCATACTAGGTCAACGGTCAACGTCTCATTGATCTGCCTGGTAATCATACTAAATCAACTTCTCGTTGATTTTCCCGATAATCATACTAGGTCGACTTATCGTTGATCTGCCTGGTAATCATACTAAGTTGACTTCTCATTGATTTGCCTGGTAATCATACTAGGTGGACTTCTCATTGATCTGACTAGCAATCATACTAGGTGGACTTTTGGTTGATTTGCCCGTAACCATAATAGGTCAACTTCTATTTTATCTTCCCGATAATCATACTAGGTCGACTTCTCGTTAATCTGCCCAGTAATCATAGTAGGTCAACTTCTTATTGATCCGCCCGGTGATCATACTGGGTCAAGTTCTGGTTGGTTTGTCTAGTTATCATACTAGGTCAACTTTTGGTTGCTCTGCCCGATAATTTTAGTAGGTCGACATCGATTTACCCAGTAATCATACTAGGTCGCATTCTGGTTTATTAAATTCACACTTTAGAAACAGCCAAGCCCAAGAGCTTTCCACAGCTCATTTTGACAAAAATTTACTCCCATCGAATTATTATCCTTCTGAATCATTTGTTTTATGCCTATGTTGATACATACAGTTTAGCTTTTGCATAGAGGTGAGCTGAGTAAATCCACTTATGAGAACTAATTCACTCATATTGCAGACTTTTTGGATGTGTTCTCGACGAATATGGGATGCAACTAGAAACCTGAAGACATAAAAATTTTAAGTTTAAGTTTCTTCGTTAAAGCTATGCTTGAAAACTATGGCATGCATGCCTACTATTAATATTATTTGTCAATGTAAGCTTTTTGTTTAGCTTTAACTTGTTTAGTTTTAATTTTATTTTAATATATATTTTTAACCAAATAATCACTTCATACACTCTGTAGTAACAGTCCAGCATGTTCGCCGTTACGTCTTGTCTGCATGGAATGATTTTGACTTTTGATAATTATCCTATTTTCTCTATCTCTCTGTGTACACTGACGTTTATTGATTCACTGTCTTAACCTTAAACATTTCCGTGCTAACTTTTGGAAACAACAGGAACAGCTGAGGAACCGTGTGGATTACGATTACAAATGAGAATAGTTATGCACCTAAAGAAAGAGGTGTAATAGCACACTGATAGACCACCATTGCCATGCCATCATTGTCTGTGCTTTGTGTATGCCTACATGTGTGCGAAACTAACCTTCCTAATTGGATGCGGCGCTTCATTTCACCTTCGGTTTCACCATACCATTGCTATCATGATTATCATTCTTGATGTCTTGTTTGAAATAATAAAGCACAGTAATACCATACGTTGGAAGGTTGTTTTTTAAATGTTAATATGATGCCTTTACCATATTTTTCGAAGATATAAATATTGAACTCATTTATCTAGTCACATTTACAGCACAGGCCAAATCCTATGCTATTGCCCCACTCAGAAATCAAATATATGTTGTTGTTTTTTTTTTAATATTCTTTGTCTACAGATTTTAACATAAAATTACGATTGTTTTGATGTTAATTATATTTATTATTTTGAAAATCGTTTAAATCTGTCAGATATAGATTGAATTAGCATATAAATGTTCACTTTGTGAAAATTGGAAACTGTGGTGAACACATTTTGTAAACGCACTTCACCACAACACATGTCTTCTACCTGACAATCGTTTTGAAAAAAAGCCAGCTTCATCAGGGGCTAATAAACTGGTTTTCTGATTGTCAGGTCAAAAAATGTATTGTCATGAACTGGGTTCTCCAAAGTGTACCCGTAATGTTCTTTATCTTGTGCTTCATCTTGTTTGTGAGTGGGCCATACCGGTCCCTCCACCGCGACCATAAGGTCTATTGTGCTTCAGGGTCCATTTAGTCAAAAATATTACAGTTTACAGAACAATGAGTTACAAATGGCATTGTATTTTGTAATACAGCTTTATATTCATTTTCTGTTGACTTATTTCGGGAAAGTTTGGATTTAAAAGGTGTGCTCTAAGCAGAAACCACAGTTCAGCTCTAAAAAAGATCTATATTTTGATTTGTGAAGGTTGTTGAACCTGGTGTTCTCCAACATTTATTGAAACTGATTGTACAACAGGGAGATCCTGTCTTGAATATTTAAACTGATTGGCGAAAGTGATTAAAAGTTGTTGTCTAAACAGAAATTGCAGGTTAACCTCCAGATACATCTTTAATTTGATTTCATTAGTTCTTTAACATCGTTTGATACGACCCTCTTCAATGCATATTCAAACTACTTGTGAAACAAGTAGTTAGAGCTCTTGGTTGGCTCTCAATGATTCTAATTAATCGGAAAAAGCCATTAAAAGTTTTATCCCAAAGAGAAATCAAGGTTACCCTTCAAAAACATCGTTAATTTCATACATTTATTCTTGAATGTTGTTGGAAATGGCGTTCTCCAGCTTTCATCTAATAAAACAGACTTTCCTTGGACGAATTTGGCTTGTTGTTTCATCTTTTTATCGCATATATTTTTTTCTGTAAAATACTTCTTGAATCTTTATTGCTCACCATTGTTTTTACTTGGTTCCGTGATTTGCCAGCGACGCTAATTTCATTTAAGATGGACTTTCTTCAAGTGATACAAGATCAACCCACCATATTGAACCTTTCGGTTGCTATTACAGTTTCTGTTCAGTGAAAATTCAAGCTTCCTGTCAAAGAGAATGTCCAGTTCACTTTCATTTTGTATTTTGTTGTATACTCTGGGTTACTTGGTTATTATCATAATCTCATTTGTATATAGTTAACACCAGTGTATGTATAGTAATCCAAGACATTTATGACTACCTGGAGCTGATGTCCAGCTTCTTTAGGTTGTTTCCAAGTTTCACATGCATAAAGGACTGTTTTGACATTTTAATTAAAAATGCATAGCTTTATGTGTCTAGTAATTATTTCCAGATGTTACAGAGCATTCCCAAGATTTGACTTGAAATCTGCAGCAGATACCCCCCCCCCCCTAACACCCACTCCCCGTAAAAATGGGACCTGGGTAAAAAAAAAACTTGGATCTGATCTGATCTCATTTCTGATATGAAACCACTAGTGATGTAACTTTAAGCATTGATTTTGAGGCCTTTATCTGGCTGTGTCCGTCATCTAGTCAGTTTATTTTGGATGTTAATAATTGCCATTTCTCATCTGCAAGGGAAGGTAACGAGCCACTTTGGCCAGGCAGTCGTCATCGGTGGTAGGGACAGAGAGTCTGACTGTCGCGACAGGGAGACAGTTGTACTAGAAAAAAAATCCTAGAAAAAGTCACTAGATATGCCCCTAGAAGTCTCACTAGCTAGATTTAAAACTGCTGTCATCTGAATACTGGCTTCTGATTGGTTGAACCCTTTACCCTCATCCCAGGACATGACTGTCTGCCTCAAGTGTGGTCAACACCACACACTCCAACCCACTATAAAATCAATTCCAGAAACCAAATTTTATTGGGATTGATGGTTTAGGCTGATAGTGCTCTTTGAAAATCTATAAAAGTTAGATACAGTGGACTCCAAGTTCTGTTCAATAATTATTTGCAGGGTATTTAAATGTGCCTAAAGATTTTTTTGTGAAATATATTCTACGAAACTATGGTAACAGTATAAAATGTTATCGTGGACTTGAAATATCATTATTATTACTGAGTTAATTGCTTGCTTTTTTCTTCTAACATATGGTACTACTGTGTCATTTTGATAAGAATGTAAAGTGATCATTTTTGTATGCACTGCAAAACTAACATTAATAACTTGGTTTTTACTGTTTTCAGTTTATGCAAATTAATTTACTAATAGTTATTTTTTAAATTGTAAATTTTGTCTGTTGGCGGATGCGTAAATTGATTCAATTTTAAATAGACCAACTTAAATAGTATGCTATTTATTGATTTATTTTTTTATTTCGAATATTTGTATATTTGAAATAAAATTTAAATAAAACACTTTGCTTCCTAAGAGAGATATAGTGGTTATAAAAAAATCGATAGTTTCAGTTGTTAAAATGCGTGACACTATTGGAGATAATGAGAACAACAACACATTCGGATAATGTTGGCATAGAAATACAGAATTATATGTTGAAAAGTTACAGTTTAGTGTACGACTTTCATGAAAGTAAAATCGGTTTGTGTGAGTTTTTTTGTAAAAGTTGTGTTGCGTGCTCGTCTTATGCGATGGCTGATTCTCGTGAACAACACGTGGACGTAAAGTTTTGCTTCTTGCTCGGAAAAACTGGCACAGAAACTCTTGGAATGTTAAAAACGGCCTGCAAGGATGATGCTATTGGGAAAACTCAAGTGTTTGAGTGGTTTCCCGCGAAGGTGAACTGTCAATTGATGGGAAACCTCGCTCTAATCGTCCCTCCATGGCTCGAATCAATGAAAATGTTGAAATAATTCACAAAATCATCCTGGAAGATTGACGACTGTCCATTGACAAAGTTGTGGAGCTGTCTGAAGTGACTTTGAGTTTAGTTTAGAGAATTTTAATGGAAGATTTTGGGATGAAATGGTGGCTGCCAAATCTTGCCCAAATCTTCCATTAAAAAACCTAAGCTTTTTTTTTCTTTTTCTTTTTTCCCTCGCTTACTATTATTATAGGTCGCCTTTAGAATGGGTCCGATGTTATTACAATAAGCGGAAATTGTATATCGATTTTTTCGAAAAAAAGTTTGAAAGGTTCGACCAAATGATGTTGTTTTAGAGCAATATTTATTTATTTAAAACATTTATTTATCACATGCATGACAATGAAAATGATCAGTGTCGTCATATTTAAGTGCAGAAAAATTAGTTCATTGTTAATTAATTACTTCCACATCGTCCCAACGTGTGGAAGTATCACATCGGCGAAAAAGATTTCAAAATTTTGTTTTCGCTTAAATGTAAAAAGTATCAAAACATAACAGCAGGCCAAATATCTCAGTTCGCGAGGTGAGTAACCTCTAGAATCGGACTAGGAGGTCGCGGGTTCGAATCCGGTATTCAGACAGTGGGTCTTTTTCACTAAAATGTAGAAAGGCCGGCTTCTGATGAGTTATGGGTGCTGTTCTTTGTGTATATGTGTATATAAGCTCCCCCTGCACAAGTCAAAAGACTACTGGGTGCGGAGTTTGCCTACTGTGGTATTATTATTATATATAAAACATGATTTGGGAACGAAAATTTTTTTCCTTGGTCTGCCTCTATGTCTTTTTCGAACACTTCTTCAGTTGTCTGTCATCTTTCATCTGTACCAATTGTCCAAACCACTTGAGTTGTTGCCTCCCAATACAGTCCCCTATCGGTTCTATCTGCAGCTCTTCTCTTTTTCCGATGCTGCTGCTTTATGATGATTCCCACGCCTTCTCTTGCTCTCTGGTTTACATTCACACTTCATATTAATGTGTGCTCATCCTGTAGTATCTTCTCTCCCTTTCCCTTCATCTTAGTCTCTGTTATTCCCAAAAAACCTATTTTTGTCTTCTTAAATTAATCAATTAGTTCATGCTCTTTGCCCGCTACACTTCTCACATTCCACCTGTTTCATTACTTCTCTTTTTTGTTTCCGTATACCAAACTCATTTTCATGTCTATTTCCAAGGCCGTTATTGATAGCTCCGTTTGAAGCTATGTTGATTAGTTTTTTGAACTTTTTGTTTTCTTTAATTTGTCATCCACTCCTTTTGGAGATCGTTCGCTGATTGTTCCTTTAGTGGACATACCCAGCTCTCCCATGTTGAGCTGTTTACCACCACTTCCCGTCTGTATCAGAAGGGAGGCTATGGCATCGCATCTCAAAATACGAGACTCTGGAAACTGGGGCAGTGAGGGAGCAATAACAAGACATGCAAAAGTTGCCAAGGGGAATTCCAATTTCCACCATCCAGGTACGAAATGCAGAGGATCATATTAGGCTGACTAGGGCATATACCATCAGAATCCCCAGGAGGGATCAATGGAGGGAAAATGAGGTTGCTTTTTAACCTGCTAGCCTGGTCTGTTTTACCGACGGATCACAGCTGGATGAGCAGGACTCCTCCAGGGCGGGAATATACATAGATAGCCTGGAGGTACGCGAGAGCTATGCTCTGGGCGCATATACCATGGCATTCGAAACGGAGGTGTACGCTATTCTGTCTATAGCTAATCAACAAGATGTGAGGATGAGCCCTTAGAAATGTGTATACATTTGCTCAGATAGTCAGGCGGCCCTCCGGGTAGTCTATGTGTCCAGAATTAGGTCAATGCTTGTTCAGGAGTGCACTGAGGCTCTTACGGCACTGTCCAGGACAAAGGAGGTACAACTTAAATTAATCAATAAATTCATGCTCACTGCCCACTATACTTCTCACATTCCAGTTGTTTCACCACTCATATTTTTTGTTTCCGTATACCAAGCCCATTTTCATGTCCATTTTCAAGGTCGTTATTCATAGCTCCATTTGGAGCTATGTCGATTAGTTTTTGAACTTTTTGTTTTCTTTAATTTGTCATCCACTCCTTTTGGAGATCGTTCGCTGATTG
Source organism: Tillus elongatus (assembly GCA_964006375.1). Classification (NCBI taxonomy): domain Eukaryota; kingdom Metazoa; phylum Arthropoda; class Insecta; order Coleoptera; family Cleridae; genus Tillus; species Tillus elongatus. The sequence continues at coordinate 145,727,303 of OZ023264.1, read as the reverse complement.
TTCGTTTAGTGGACATACCCAGCTCTCCCATGTTGAGCTGTTTATCTTTTGAGATGTCTTCATTCAAACATTTTTTGGTTCATAAACTTCATTATTCACTATTAGTTTGTTGTATTTTAAATATGCCCTTTGTCCCTTTTTGTATTTTAAATATACCTTTTGTCCCTTTTTTCTCTGCTCGTTAAGCACTGGTGTAACTTGCCTTCTCTCTTGCAATATTTCTCTTTTGTAGTCCTCATCTAACTATATATTCGTTACCTTCAAATTTTTGGGGCTGCCTAAAACCCCTGCTTTCTTATTTCCCGTTTTTATTTCAATAGTATTGGCCTCTTTCTGTGCACATTATATTGTCCAATTCTTTTAACCGCATCTATGTCTTCTCATTAATAGCTTCTCCCATATCTCATATTAAATTCATTATCAACTTAATGGTTTCCTCTCCATTTTCGTTCTTAATGTCATCTATTCCTCTAACTATTAACTTTTTTCTTCTAATTTCGCTCTCTAGAGTAATCTTCTGCCCTTGTTTTCCGCCTGTTGCTCCAATTTCTCGTTTTCTTCCCTTATATATGTGTTTTCTGTAACTAAGACTTCCAGTTTACTATCCATTTTTTCCAACTTATCGAATTTACCACTTATCCCCACCAACATTTGTTTTCACACGAATATCTAATTTGCAGATCATTTATGTTGTGGAATTTATTTCTCATTGGTCCCTAATGTATTTGTCTTATTGGTCAGTCCGGCAACGTCGCCGTCAATTTTTATTGCACTATGTTTTTAACTCGTTTATAGTTCAAAATCATGATTTAAGCTTAATTTTTTCTCACCTCTACACCGAGTTATGCACTATCTATCACAAATAACTTTCCGGTAATTACTAACCTCACTACACCATCCATTTTATGGGTCGAATGTAGACGAAATTAATAACCACTTTAATCAATTCGGTGCCACAGTGATTTTATTTATCACTAAAAATATTTCCTTCAAATTAACATCATTTACATGAGCGATAATTTAATTCTGATTTTTAGTGCATAAAATGTTTCAACTAAGTAATAATTTTCTTTCAATTAAAAAAAGGGCTGTTGTAATAGCAAAAATATGCTTTCTTGACTCCACTTAAGAAAATTTTTAAATTGATTTATAGATCTGGAACATTCCCCGCGATTTGGAAGCTGTCACGTGTTCTCCCTGTCTTCAAGGCGGGGGATAGTGATGATCCATCAAACTATCGAGCAATAGCCATACTATCTGTCTTCTGTAACATTTTGAGGCCTACCTTTTTCGGCCAATACTGTTTCACATCAAAAACAGACTCTATTTCTCAGCATGGTTTTATTCCAGGGAGATCGACTTTAACGGATTTAGTTGATATTACACAGTTCATTGCGTCCGCCCTCGACCGCTCTTCACAGGTTGATGTTGTGTATACTGATCTATCTAAGGCCTTCGATTATCTGGATCATTCTATTCTGATTGACAGGATGAGGGCTATCGGATTCTCCGAGGGCTTGCTTGGCTTGTTCAAATCTTACCTGGATGGAAGGAGGCAATTTGTTGAGGTTGGGGGCTTCAGGTCTGACACCTGTCACATAACTTTGGGAGTGCCGCAGGGTTCCATACTCGGTCCATTACTGTTTAATATATTATTGACCCAGTTAAACATGTTTTGCATGTTTCTTTTTTAATGTATGCAGATGATATTAAGATTTTCGCAAATATTTCGAGTGTTGATGACGGTTTGCAGCTTCAAAGCTGTCTTCAGATCCTTGATGAATGGTGTTGTCGGAGTGGTCTTTCTATGAATGTTTCCAAGTGTTGTGTGATGTCCTTTACTCGAAATAAGCACGCAATTACTTTCGGGTACAATATAAGAGGGCTTCCATTTGATCGCCCCGGGACAGTCAGGGACCTTGGAATTGCTTTTGATGGTACTTTATCTTTTAAACCACACTATGAGCAGACTGTCAGTTCTGCCTACAAAACTCTTGGGTTTCTGATAAGAAACAGCAAAAATTTCTCACAGACTGACACCCTCCTCCTGCTCTTTCGTTGTTTGGTTAGGTCCCGACTTGAATATGGCTCAGTTGTGTGGGCTCCTACTTATGAGATACATGTGGCAAGTCTAGAATCAGTGTAAAGAAAATTTCTAAAATTTCTTAGCTTTCGTGGGGATGGTCGATATCGTTCTATTGGTTTTCCTCAGGAAGGTTTACTTCTTCGCTTTGGTCTGCAGAGTCTGTCGAAGCGCAGGCAGTGCGGTTTCGTTACATTTTTATACAAACTGGTTAATTCTGTGTTTGATTGCCGTGATCTGCTTCAGCAACTTAATTTCAATGTGCCTCGTATTGCAGCACATTTTCGAGGCACATTCTATCTTCCGACTGCTCGTACGCGATTGCTGTGAGCGTCTCAAATTTACAAGATGTGCAATGATTACTCTGTCGTGCAAGATAGCCTAGATATCTTCTCATGTAATCTATCAGAGATAAAAATGTTTTTCACACCGATCTAATTTGTAACTCTTTTGTGTAGTTTGTATGATTGTTGTTTGTTATTATGCTTTGTATATCGGCCCATCCTTAGTTTGGCTTTAAGCTGTTGGATGGTGTATTAAATAAATGAATAAACGAAATAAATGAAAAATATTTGCTTTATCGCCCTGTATCTCTATTAAGAAGTAATACAACATATTTACATTTTTAGTCTACAATTCGTCAACTATTTAAATTTGAATTAATATATGTGTTGATCTTTTGGTTAGATTAATGTGAGTTTTTCATGATTCTAGCACGTTGAAAAAAAGTATATCGTAGTTCAGTGGAAGAAATGGTAAAAAGTGAGACATAAAAACCAAGTTTGTAGACATTATTATAAAGAACATAATTATTTGTGCTCATAAGTATATTAGTGATGTAAGATCAAGTGTAAGAGGTAAGAGGAATAGTGGAGAATAATGTGATATTTTTTATTTATATTGTATTTATTGTCCTTGGGTATCCCAACCACACTGTTGGCTTGTAAATATTAAAACCTCCTATTAACAATTTAGTAATTGTGTCTTCAAATCGAAATTCTTATTCCTTTTATTGTGGAGTTTTACATATCGCAAAATTCTTAAAGTAATAATGTTAGCTGTTCATTTAGTGAAATTAGCATCATGTGTGTGTATGTTATTCCTGTGTTTTAAATTTTTATTTGAATTCTCCATTCTCACTGTCATATTGTTATACTGTAGACGTATATCTTGTACAAAGTGTATGAAGTTATTAGAGAACAAATAGTTGTGATCACCTGTATATATAGTGCATTACATTTTTATAAACTGTATTTTATTTATAAATAGATTATTTGTTAAACCATATAACAACTTAAAACACAAGAACTTTTAATGAAATTCACTTATAGCTTTGTTACTTTTTGTATTCCAGTTATATGTACAGAAAATCATATTTATTAAGTAATTTTTACTGCTGATCTTGGAAATGTAGTTATTCCCATATACTTCCACAGTGTTCGTATAGTTTAACCCATTAAGCGAGACTGGTAATATATTTGGCGGCGGATGCATATAGTGGGGCTTGGAGGATCTTGCACTCCAGTTCAAAACCAAAAAAAAAATTTGCCATATTGTTCCCAATTGATTGAAATTGTAGCGTTGCATAAAAAACCATAGATGGTGCGATTGTTACTGGTGTTAAAATAAATGTTATCAACAATTAATTGTGTGAATTGCGATGCGGTTTGCGAAATCAACATTTTAAGATCGCAGGGAGAGAAATTTTGTATTGAGTGGACTGTATGCATATTACGTAAGAAAGATAGGACAACAGTATAATTATAGTTACACAAAAAGCGTGAATGGCCAAAATACCACTTACCTGCGATACCATCATCTTTTCCCTCTGGAGAATAGTTCACCCAATTCACTCTCGCGGCCTCGGAACTAGGAAATGTAGTAGTAATAGCAATGGTGGGGAGGCTAGCGCCAGGCAAGTAGGCCACATCGGGCCTTTTTGCCAACCCCGGCAACCCATGCCCCATCCCTCCTCAGGTTCGTCACCAAACCTCATCAGCCTCGGAATATGTGTTGGTGCGTCTTTGGATCCGGTTTTTCCTGCTACTGCACATTATGTGCCCCTGGACATTTCTTTTTCACTTGAGACTTCTCCAACTGAAACTTATGAAGAGTATTTTTATGACTTTCGTAATGCTGATTATTGTGCCATGAATTATTTTATTTCCGAATTTGACTGGGAATATCTTGAATCATTGGAGATAAATGATGCTGTGAAATGCTTTTATGACGTTCTGTTTAATGCTGTGGATCGGTTTGTTCCAGTTAAGAGATGTAAAAAATCATGTTTCCCGCCTTGGTTTAGTGTCGAGCTTAGAGGCATGATAACTGAGAAGAAGAGGGTACACAGTCAATATAAGAAATATGGTAGAATAGATGATTATATTAGGTTTTCTGGTCTCCGAGAGGAATGCAGGAATCTTCGTGATACTTGTTACAGAAATTTTATTGCTTATACTGAGAATAATTTTGAAAACAATCCGGGTTCTTTCTAGTCTTATATTAACAAGTTGAGGAGGGTTCATGATCTTCCTGAGGCTATGTATTATGATGATGTTAGGAGTGATTCTTTGCATGATTCGGTGAGTCTTTTTGCTAGTTTTTTCTCATCTGTGTATGAGGGTCAAGCTGGGAGTGTCGGTCCCGATCCTTTTTTGCGTAAGTCGGTAAATATGACTGTGCCTAGTGTTACTTCTGGTGATATTATTGATCGTATCTGTAGTTTGAAAAATAAACTTACTTAGGGTCCAGATGGAATCCCCTCCCATCTGTTAAAATCTTGTGCCTTCACCTTGGCAATTCCACTGAGGATTCTCTTTAACAGGTCTTTGTTGTCTGGTGAGTTTCCACATGTTTGGAAACATTCTTATTTGATGCCCGTTCATAAGCAGGGACCAAAGCATTTGGTTACTAATTATAGAGCTGTTTGTATTCAGTCAGAGATACCCAAACTTCTTGATTTTTTGTCTCTAGACATATAACTTGGGAATGCAGACATGTTTTCCTGGAACAGCAGCATGGTTTTCTTAAAGGAAGATCTACAACAACCAACCTTCTTCTTTACCAGAATGTATTGGTCTCAGCTTTGGAGGATAGGTTACAGGTTGATTCGGTGTATACAGATTTCTCCAAGGCGTTTGATAAGGTTAATCACGCCTTATTATTGTCAAAGCTTGCATTGTTGGGTTTTAATGTCAATTTGTTGTCTTGGATGTGCAACTTCCTTACGGGTAGGTCCCAGAGTGTAAAGATCAGAAACTTCATTTCTGATAGTATTACTGTTTCTTCAGGAGTTCCTCAGGGTTCACATTGTGGACCAGTCCTCTTTAATCTTTTCATCAATGATGTCATACATTTACTTAAGCATAGTCAGATTTTGATGTTTGCTGATAATATCAAAATTTTCAAGATTGTTCGTTCCTGATAGGACACTTTACTTTTACAGGAAGACTTAAATCGTTTTGCTCAGTGGTGTGGTGACAATCTTCTGACTCTGAATGTTGATAAGTGTTTTTGCATTACATTCACTAGAGCTCAGTTTCCCATTGACTTTGTAGACTTCATGGGTTCTAGTGCTTTACAGAGGAAGGAAATGATTAAAGACTTGGGCCTTGTATTGGATAGGGAATTATCTTTGAAGGATCACATAGAATACATAGGATCTAAAGCATATAAAATGTTAGGATTTATTCATAGATCAACTCTGGATTTTTCATGCAATAGCTTGAGAAGGCTGTATTGTGGTCTGGTTCGCTCTTTGTTGGAATGCTCTTCTGTAGTCTGGAGTCCGAATTACAATATTTATATCAATCAGATTGAGGCCATACAAAATAGATTCTTAACAATTTGTGCCTACAGAATGGGGTTGCAGAGAAATGATCTTAACTTTTCTTATTTGCGGAATCGGCTGCACGTGCAGTCACTCAGTGGTAGAAGGAGTGTCAGTGATGTTTGTTTTTTGCATAAATTATTAGTGAAAAAAATTGATAGTCCTTCTTTGCTTGAGTTAGTCTCTCTAAGGATTCCGGACCGCACGAGAGCAAGGGAGGTTTTTGTGGTTCCCTTCCATTGAACCAATTATGGCTTTTTCAGTCCGATGTCGAGAGTGGCGAGAACTGCAAATGAGTATTCGGAGCTCTTGGATATGTTTGATGATTCTGACCGTTCAATTAGAGGCATTTTGAGAGGTGTTATTGATTGAATTGTCATACATACGGTGTACAAGTTATGTTTTGCTTTTTTGTTATGTTCTCATATTGAGATAGGTTATTTAAGACTAATGTAGTTTTAGATGTTCTTGTTATTATTGTAAAAGGTTGATCCATTGAATAAATAAATAAAAAAAGGCCATTACAGTCTTCCATTGGACGGAACTTACCTGGCTCCTCTGCAGAGTTCATGAACCAAACAATTCTGTTCGAAGACTCCCAACAGCCTCGCATTCATACAGGTAGTGATAAGGCATTTCTTTAGCCTCAACGTATTCCTGGCAAATGGGATCCCTCTCGACACCTACCAATGTAAGGTGTCTTCCGATAGTACAGTAGCCTGTTACCCCACAATGATGCGGCGAAGCGCAGAACGACTCCTACCAAGAAGCCAGACATTCTTGTTTCTATCCGACCTGTCCACGAAATCCCTCGCCTGCCTACAGCCATTGACATTGAAAAAGAAACAGACCAATTTGCATCCAGAGAAATTTTTTTTAACAAACGCTGAAACACGTCAGTTATAATATTGAGGCGGACATGTTTTGACATATAAAACTCAACTTTGTCACATCAACCCCTTAAGGGTGGTGATAACAACCCTTATGTTTTAAATAGGGAACATGGGTTGAGTGTTACATCATTTGAAAGCTCTTTCTTTTCTGAATTCAGCACACTAATTTTTTTGGAAGTTTTATCAACTCGTTTAAAAATTATTCACAGTTGGAGTTGCAAGAACATATTTCATTCATTGTGATAAGAAATGCACTAATTAGTCAATTTTTCGTTAAAAAAAACTAAAAAACAAAACCAAACGTTCAAAAATGTTTATTCAGTTAAGTAAGTGTTCAAATTGTTGACCACCAGCTTCCATACAAAAGTACAAATTGTATTCAAAACGAGCTCTGACATTCTGGAGCATTTGTGGAGTTATTAGACGGCATTCTTCAACAATGCGTCGTCTTAACAGACTCCGGTTCTGTTGCGTGAATTCTACTCTTTAAAGGGCCCCATAGAAAGAAATCTAAAGGAGTTAAATCCGGTGACCTAGGGGCCACTCAATAGCACCTCTACGCCCAATCCATTGCTCTGGAAACTCTGTTCAAAAACTCCCTAACACGTTGTGAAAAATGCGGAGGAGCTCCAACTTGTTGAAACACTAATTGATTTTTTTGATAGAGATCCTCATTTTTAACAATGTCAATTAGTAGAGGGTAAATGATATCTTCTAGTAACTTCAAATACGTTTCGCTATTCAAATTTCCTACAAGAAAAATTGGTCCGATTAAACGGTTTCAAAAAATGCCAGTCCAGACATTCAATTTCTGTGGAGTTTTAGTGTGGACTTCGTGAAAATTTCTTGGATTATTATCTGCCCAATAACGACAATTATGACGATTGACTGTAGAGTTTAATAAAAATGTACACTTGTCTGAAAAACAGATATTGAACAGAAAGTTCCCGTTATCAGCTATTCGTGCAGTCATAACTTCACAAAACTCTAGCCGCCGATCAAAATCATCTTCATTCAGTTGTTGTACAAGATGAATTTTATACGGGTGAAATTTATGATGCTTAAATATTCGCTGAATAGTTCTTCTTTTGATGTTTGAAACAGTGGCCAATTTTCTCGTGCTCAAAGTTGGGTCTGCAGCAATTTGTCCTAAAACTTCAATCTCAGTAGTCTCATTTCTAACCGGAAATTCACGTTCAGGATCCTGTTTTTTGTTGGCTACTGAACCACTTTGTCGAAACTTTAGAACTAACTCCAAAATGTATTTTCTGTTAACATGTCTGTTCGGATGTCGTTCATTAAACAAATTTGCGGTACGGTTGGCACAGTCATCGTTTTTGAAAAAAAGAGTAATTATTTCAACTCTTCTACAGAATACACCATTGTGAAATTAATTTTCAGTAGTACTGTCAAGTATCAAACCGACTGATAAACTGAAATAATAAACCGCATTTCTCTCATTCCGATAAGAAATGTTCTGATAGTCAATTTTTTGTTTACAAACCAACAAAACATTGACTATCAGCACATTTCTTATCGGAATGAGTGAAATGCGTTTTTGCATCTTCAACTGTGAATAATTTTTAAACGAGTTGATGAAACTTCCAAAAAAAATTGTGTGCTGAATTCAGAAAGGAAAGACCTTTCAAATGATGTAATACTCGACCCATGTTCCCTATTTAAAATATAAGGGTTGTTATCACCACCCTTAAGGGGTTGATGTGACAAAGTTGAGTTTTATGTCAAAATATGTCCCCCTCAATATTAAAATTGACGTGTTTCAGCGTTTCTTTAAAAAAAATTCTCTGGACGCAAATCGGTCTGTTTCGTTTTCAATGTGCCATCCTGTATACTCTAAATCTCGCACCTAAACACCTCAAGTGCAGTTTATAATTCAGAACTTTCACTATGTAGTTACAGTTGTAGTAAGGATTGGGTGCTGTGCTAAATTATTCTGTTTTATTTTTTTCTATGTTGAGTCAAATGATTTGAAGAAACCCACGTTTCAGTTTCCTTGAGTGTAATATTTATTTTGGTTTGCAAGTTTGCAGATCTGCTGCTATTTCTGTGATGTTAATGTACCTCAGATCAACAGCAAGTAAACACTCCTTTGAAATTTATATTCCAAGGGAACACGTTAATATATACAAGAAAAAGAAGGAGCCCTAGAATAAACCCATGTGGAACACCTTTTTCAACTACTTTTGTTTCTGAATATTTGCTGTTCCGAAATACTTTTTACATTCCATTTTAAAGGAAAGATTCCATCCAAATCTCGTGGGGTTCCTCTTGTTACATAACAAGCAAGATTTTTTAACAATGAATAGTTATCTACTGTGTCAAATGCTTTACTAAGATAACAAAGACCCTCTTCAAATCTAAAGCTTTTATCTGGTTTTAACCATGGCGATTAACCTTCCTTTTCCAAAACTATACTCTCATTCATATTTAACTTGTATGTGCATACACATTGCTTCCCTGGGGTTTGGAAGGTTGCTCGGATCTGTCCTGTTTTCAAGCCTGGGGACCGTTCTAAGGTCAACAACTACAGGCCTATAGCTATCCCATGTAATTTTGCTAAGATTTTTGAGGCAGTTGTGTATGGTCGTATTTATCTTGCCGTGAAATATCACTTGTCACAATACCAGTATGGGTTTATGGAGGGGCGCTCAACACTGACGTATTTATCCCTGTTCACACAGTATGTGAGTGAAGCTTTGGATGGACGGGGTTAGGTGGATGTTATTTATACAGACTTCTCCAAAGCATTCGATCGTGTTGACCAATCAACACTTATGTACAAGCTGCATTTGGCGGCCCTTGATGGACGGCTGATAGCATTCTTTGGATCCTACTTGACTAACTGTGTGCAATCTGTTTTTTATAATGGATTTAACTCTGTACCCTTCACTGCTAGTTCCAGCGTTCCACAGGGTTCCAATCTTGGCCCACTCTTTTATTATTTATCAACGACATATGCACTATTATTTGCTGATGATCTCAAGTTATACTCCAGTGTTCACGATATTGGTGACTGTTCAAGACTCCAGGTGGACCTTGACGACTTACACCTATGGTGTGTTCAGAACATATTTCAATTAATTGTCTCGAAGTGCAGAGTGATGACATGCACTAGAAAAAACAGCCGTATAGCTTTTCCCTTCAAAGTGAATGGTGTACCATTGGCTAGGGCTGAAACGCCCAAGGATCTTGGCATTGTATATGATGAACATTTAAGTTTCACTGGGCATATTCAAAGAATTACGGCATCCTGTTTCAAGTTGATGGGTTTCATTATGAGGAATGGTGGATAATTTTCAATTTGAATAGCTTGAAAATTCTCTATTTTGCTTACATTCGATTGATGCTTGAATATTGTAGCTTGGTTTTTGATCCCTTTTATAGTGTTCAGATTGGTGCCCTAGAAGATGTTCAGCGTAAGTTTTTAAGACACCTTGTATATAGGGACTCTGGTACCTACCCACAGAGAGGATGCGATCATGGCCAATTGCTGATGCAAGCTGCCATACCCAGTTTGTATTCACATAGGAAAGTTGCATATATGATGTTCCTGCATAATTTGTATATGAAATCACCTGCGTATACAATGAGCTCTAACTTTAATGACATTGCAAACTTGTGCAACTTCTATTAGGATAAAGCTGCGGTTATTCGTAGGGTGGCTATGTCTTACGATGTCGGTTATTAGGACCATTAGGTGTACTGTTTTGTGTAATTTCTGCCTTGTGATGTTTTGCACAGTATTCTAGTTTTGTTTTTGGAAGTAATTTCTGTTCATATTGTTCTCTTTGTTTGGTGCCCTATTAATGGAATAATCCTGTTGGGCATGTATTCAATAAATAAATAAATAAATGGTTGTCTTCGCAGAATGTAGAATGTCTCTTGTCTTTTTTTGTTCTGATTTGAGAACACAGGCAGTAGTTTGGTGGAATTGGCATTACGTGTCTTTCAGAGACATGCTACCTTAGCAAGTCAGAACACGCCTGACTTCACACATCTATTAATTACATTTTGTTCCATTATGTATACCATTATATCGAAACAACATTTAATGTTATTTTAACTTCTATCATGATAGTGATTGAGATATTTTCTGCAGCATGTATATATTTAAACCTGCTAAATAGAATCTAAATATGTAGCTGCAAATGGATGCAAACTAGTAAAACATAACCTAGACAGAAATATGTTGGATGTTAAAATAACATTAAACATTATTTTGGCATAATACTACAGCTGATTAACAAAAACGTTACTAATTGATGGCTATATTTGTTTGGGTAATACCTTAGAAATATTTATATTTATTCTTAAAGACTGCTCCTGGAAAACTTCTTGGATTCAGATGTTGATAAGTACACTTTGAAGAACTCAACTCACCGCAACACATCTTTAAAACCTAACTATCGTTTCGCTAACAAAGCTAGCGTCATCAGAGGATGAATCATCTAAGCAATTAACGATTAGAAATTAGATTAAGTGTCCGTTAATCAACGGCACGGCAACGGTAACACAGCATTGAACACATCGGTCATGCGGTTACCGAAGTTAAATCATGTCGAACATGGTTTAGTACTTGGATGGGTGCCGGGAGCATGCGCTATTGTTGAATCCCCAAGAACAGCAATGGCGAACTACCGAACATATTTACCAATCAAGTTTTCTTCAGGAAACAGCGACACTCAGGTTGAGTTAGAGTGTTTTACTTTATTTTAGTTAATCGGAAAACAAGCATTGCATCACACTTTATTTATGTATTGGAAGTCTTAATTTTAAAATTCCCGTAACCCATTGTCCAGACGGCACTCTTTGTGTGAAATATAAACTTATTTAGGAGGATATGACGCTAAACAACGAACTGCACAGTGGTGGGTCTGCACCACTATTCATGCTTTCATATGCCCCTATTCATGGACAATTTTTCATTCATACTTCTAACGAAACATATACTTTCATATGCATCTAATTGTTTTAATTGTCTTTTGATGTTGGCTTGAATTGTCATATATTTGTTTTAAACATCTAATAAGTTGTTATCTTAGACGTTTTGAGACACAACTATAATTATCGATATTTACCAAATGACTCAATTTTTAATGTTTTTGTTTCCAACAGTCTCCATTTATTCAGCTATAAAAATAATTATCGTCTTAAGTAGTTATACTCAGAGATGTTTAGTTTTAATTTTCTTTTTATTGGTGTTTTTAATTAAGTTGTTATAATGGTTTAATATGAGTTACAAGTTATACATTCCATTTTTAGTGAATTTTCTTAGTTATTTCTGTCAACATTATGTTGAACAGACATGTATCTTTTTTGTTAAAGCTTGTTAATTTAAAAAAAACATGTTGCAATTCTATAACTATTTAAATAATATGCCAAATGGTTATAGAATGTTGTAGGAATATTATGCAGATCATAAGAGGTGTATTGGTTATAATCCGATATCTTTTTCTGGTTACTGTTTAAAATTTTTAAATAAAATTTGGAAATGAAAATGTTAAGTAATATAAGACTTGGTGGATTACTAAATGTTTTGCTGACCATAGCTGCTGGCACCTTTGGTATTTGTTTTGGTAACTGTGCTGTGGAAGATGCAGGCATAGCAGGCGGTGACATCTTAATGATATAACAGTTGCGATAACAATACGTAATCATAATAATAATTATAATATTTTATTTGTACCACAATAACAATATGTTGCGGCACACATCACAATTTCAGATATACATGATAACTCATAAAAATAAAATAATCTAAGATAGATAAGAGGACATTGTAAAACACAACCAACAAAACATGTTAAAATAATAAATATAAATGCTTTAAAAGACTATCCAAATTAAAATAATAGAATCCAAATACAATAAGATAAATCAAAACAGGCGCACCAAAATCAGCAGAATCTGCCACAAATACAGACTCTATAAAACACATATTCGCAAACAAATGTATCTAAAATCTGATGGTAACTTTCATAAACTCGTCCACAGAGTAGAATATATTTAGCCTCAGTTCATGTCTCATGTGGTTTTTAAATTGCATCAGTGGCAACTCCCTTGTTTCTTGACTCAGTTTATTATACAGTTTGATATCTGTAAACGTTATACTATGCTGAGTCCTGAGGTCATTCCTTGCCTTGTGTTGTATGAATGGTAGGTGGCATTTACTTTAAATTTGTTCTTATTTGTATGAATATACACTAGGCAAGCAAGTAAACAGCTGGTATTGTCATTACGTGAGTCGCCTGGAAAAGACCTCTGCAAGACTCACGAAATCCAGCGAAAGTCAATACTCTAATAGCCCTTTTTTGTAGGCGGAACACAGTTTCCATTTCAGAGTCCCCCACCCCACACAAGTATGCCATATGTAGCAACACTGTGGAAGTTAGCGTAATATAATATTTTTGTAATATCACTATCCATTGTGTTTACCATCTGTCGCAGAAGGAAGGTCACTAGTACAAGCTTACCACTCAACATTTCCACATGAGACTTCCATGCAAGGTTTTCTTCAAACACCACACGCAGAAACTTAGGTGCTAACGGTGACCTGACCTGTATACTGTCGATATGGTCAGCCGAGCAGTCTTGTTTTCATTCATTTTTAAGCAATTTGCACTAAACCACCCTCCTGCATCTTTCAAAGTCTAACCCATTCTCTGTCAGGGTAAAACTGGGAAAAGTCAGGGAATTTGCAGAAGAGAAAATCGTGTCACGGAAATCAGCAAAAAAATTGACTAAAAGTCAGAGAATTTTTGCCCGTCAGGGAAAAATTATTTGTTACCTTTTTATGGTAAATAATTCCTTTTCGTGAAATTCTTAACCATTTACTTAATGATTTCTCTTTACACAAAGCCACAATAATTGCTTTTTTTTTAATTTTGCGTTCATTGGTGGCTTTGTATTTGAAATGGGGCCTTGTTTTCCGCCATGACGTGAAGACCTACTGTATTCTATACTGGTGTGTTACACATGTTGGGGGTAAATTAGAGTTGGGGGTAAATAAGAAATAAAATGAGGGTAGAGGATCAAAGTCAGGGAAAGAGATTTTGGTATGTCAGGGAAATCAGGGAAAAGTCAGGGAAATTGATATGCTGTTTTTAGTGGGAACCCTCTCTGTGCTGCTGCATCGTGGTTCTTACTTATATTTAAAAATGTGGTGTCATCAGCAGAAAGACAAATGCTGTCCGCAGAGACATGTACAGCTAAGTCATTTATATATACCAAGAACTATCCCGGCCCCAGTATGGATCCCTGAGGTACTCCAAACTTGGTTTCTTGCCATTTAGATTGCTTTCCTTCTATCCTGACACACTGTTTTCTATTTTTCGGACAGGAAGTAAATAGCTATATAGATAGTTAACACCTCTTATCCCATAGTAATATAATTTATCCGATAGTATATCATATGATACAGTGTCAAATAAATGCTTTGCTCAAGTCGCATAAAGCTACCTGAGCAACTCCTCCCTGATCAAATGCTTCCTTGATCCTTTCCACTAACTGTGCCATAGGAGATGTTGCGGATCTCCCTTACCTAAATCCATGTTGGTAGTCATTAAGAAGGTTGTATTTTGTAAAATACTTTACTATCCCTTTTTTCAAAATAGCCTCAAATATCTTGGAAAAAAACAAGGCAATAAAGAAATTGGGCGATAATTATTCAAGTACACCCAATCTCCTCCCTTATGAATGGGTATCACTTGTGACAGTTTTAAGGATTCAGGGAAAACTCCACCTTGAAAACACTTGTTTATCAAGAATGTTAGAAGGGTCAAAATTGAAATTATTCTTTTTTTCTTCACATTCATTCCATTGGTGTGTTTGGTTTATTTCTCTTCAATGATTTTGTAGCATCTAAAAATTCCTGTGTAGTTATCTCCCTCATAAAAAAGACCCCCCTGTCTCTAGGTTTAGTTTGCTTGTAACTGTTGACATTTCCCACGTTTATAAAAAATACATTGAACTCATCCAGGGATATACTACTTGTCTTGTTAGGTGCTGTAGTTTCTTTGCTTGTATCGCTAATAACTCTCCATGCAGCCTTCTGTGGATTGCTTGAATTTCGAATTTTATGTGAATTGTAACAGCGTTTCCTAGTCTGTATGCTGTCATTATACATTTTCTTATATGCTTCATAAGTTGATCGTGATCTTTTAGTTTTAACAACCTGAGAAATAGTGTACAATACAATCCAGTCTGTTTCTCATCTGCTTGATTTCATCTGAATACCATGCAATATTGCTGCTTTTGCCAAGCTTTTTAACCAGAATTTCAAGACATCTGTTGTCAAACATATTATGAAATACCACATGAGGCTTCTTCAGCCAAATTAGAAGTCTTCAAGACATCCCAGTCGTAAGTTTGAAGGTCACTGATAAATCTCTCAATATTTGACACTGTTATATCTTCGCTTTTGAAATAACGTACGTCTCTCACTTGGTGCTTTTTGAGCAGTAGCTAACTGACATGTGATCTGCCAAATGATAGTTTATTGTTTGTGTTTTGCTTCAGAAACATTTGTCAGTATGTTGTCCAAACAAGATGAAAACTCTCTTGACACACGACTAGGTTCTACAAACAGCTGATACACACACCATCGAAATAAAAGAAGAAACATAAAACCAGAGTAATCATACCTTTTGACGCGTCACAGTGTCGGTTGCGCGCGCACCACGTCTACACACACACAATCGAAATAAAACAAGACACATAAAACCAGAAGAAGAGTACGTTTTTACTAGTCAGCATACATGACCGTCCGCACTGAGAGACTGACTAACACTGAAGAAGTCAGCATACCACTGGGCCTCACCACGCCCGGTTGCGCGCGCACCACGTCTACACACACCATCGAAATAAAACAAGAAACACAAAACCAGAGGAAGTTACGTTTTTTTTTAATCCAGATTATATTCCCCTCCCAGAAATAAATATGACTGTGGAAAATCTAAGGTTAGTTGGTGAAAAAGATGATCTAAACTATCACAGAATACACTAAAATCCTCTAAATGTGGTCTATACATTATTCATATGATGTCATGCTGCTAGGTCCTGTATAATCATTTTTGTTAGGTGTGGGTAGCCGGGTTCAATTTAAAACCATTATCTAGGTTGATAGTGTTAGATTTCCTCTGTATTTCAAGCGCCTCATTCCTGATTTGCTGGTGATATCACTTTACTCTGGCAAAGTTCACTTGTTTTGTCCTTGCCCAAACAGCTGAGACTGTACAAATCTAAAATGAGTATTTCTACTAACTAAAAAAAATAATATATATGCTCACAAATCAAACATTCTCTAATCATCGGTGGTTGTATTTTAGATACTATAAAATTGTTAACATGTGAAAACAAGAAAAAAGTGATAAAAATTTCAAATTATACCTTGTACATGCTTTAAATTAGTATATTTACCAGAACTTCCCTAAACTTTTTTCTCAAATAACAAAATGTATTTATTATTTTTATGTAATTTAAATATATTTTACTTTACAGTATTATTATTGTTTTTCCTTAATTATGATTGTTTTATTTTTTTAAGTATGTTTAATATCAAAAAAACATTATCCATACGCCTTCACTATGTTTTTGACTGATTATTTTAGAAATTGTACGATAGAATCAGTTGTTATCAAATTGTAAATTGTATATTACTCTTTATCTGTGTAAATTGGTATACCATAATTTACATTAAATGTTGTACTTATCGGAAATTGACTAACATACACCAACATATAGTTTTCTGCTCATCCAAATGTAGAGGCTTTTTCTCTGACTTTGCAATAGCGTATTATTTTCTCCGCAACTGATGTCACCTTAACATCATCCTACATGTGAAAATGATTCCACCTCTAAGGACTTGATTAGTGATAGTGGAGAGTCTATTGTTGGAGCTTCGGTGGTCCAGGGGTAAGAACGTGTGCCTCTGAACCGAAGGGTACTTGGTGTGATTCTCAGGGTTTCCCTTTCACTTTTTCAGTACAAACTGTAGTAAATTAACATCAACCGAGGTTCTGGCATTGTATTTGAGCAGTTGAATGTCCGTCCTTCGGAGGATGCGTAAAGCCGCCGGTCCTGTGTCCATGTAATGTGTGCCTCTGAAACTAATGATACTGTGTGTGATTCTCAGGGTTTCCCTTTCACTTTTTCAGTACTAACTGTAGTAAATTAACATCAACCGAGGTTCTGACATTGTATTTGAGCAGTTGAATGTCCGCCTTTCGGAGGAGGCGTAAAGCCGCCGGTCGCGTGTCCATGCGATGTTAGGCACGTTAAGGATCCCTACCCCCCTAACAGAAAGGCAGGAGTTAGTGAGGTGAAACTGCTTTCTGGCGTCGGTGATCGGGCATAGTCGCGGAAATAGGCCGACGTTAAAGTAAAAAAAGTCTATTGCCTCCACACTATCTTTTTTTTGCTCCTAGTTTCGCCAATTTGTCTTTTATGTTATTTCTAAATTTCTCTGGTCTGGTAGTCAGTGCAGACTGACCTTGCTGTTTACGATCCAGGATAGTGCTTGTCTGCTAATCACTTCCTTTGATCTCACTTATTTTATTGCTGTACAGCTGTGATCATTGTTCTATATAATCCCCTTTAAGGAAAATGTATTTTCCATATTTGCTATACAGGGCCTTGACACCATTACACAAATATTTCTTCTCCGTCTCTTAAAAATTCCTTTCCACTGTCGGCATCATCTCATTCTCATCTGTGAATCTCCGGCCTTGTAACTCCTTTTTCAAATTGGAGAAAAATAAGTCACTGGGGGGCAGTTTGTCTCGTCGTTTGTAAACTACTGCCTTTCATGCCCCGGTCAGTAAATTATCATAGTGTTGACATTTCATCGTATCTCTTTAGGCAGATAATCTAGTAGCAAAACACCTTCACTATCAAAAAAAAAAAAAAAAAAAAAAACAGTTGCCAAAGCTTCGAAGCAGACCTTTTCACCTTGAATTTCTTCAGTAGTCTTTCAATTTTTTTCAAATTGGAGAAAAAGAAGTCACTGGGGGCAGTTTGCTTCGTCGTTTGTAAACTACTGCCTTTCATGCCCCGGTCAGTAAATTATCGTAGTGTTGACATTTCATCGTATCTCTTTAGGCAGATAATCTAGTAGCAAAACACCTTCACTGTCAAAAAAAAAAACAGATGCCAAAGCTTCAAAGAAGACCTTTTCACCTTGAATTTCTTCAGTGGTCTTTCAATCTTTTTCAAATTGGAGAAAAAGAAGTCACTGGGGGGCAGTTTGCCTCGTCGTTTGTAAACTACTGCCTTTCATGCCCCGGTCAGTAAATTATCATAGTGTTGACATTTCATCGTATCACTTTAGGCAGATAATCTAGTAGCAAAACACCTTCACTGTAAAAAAAAAAAGAAAACAGATGCCAAAGCTTCGAAGCAGACCTTTTCACCTTGAATTTCTTCGGTGGTCTTTCAATCTTTTTCATCCATTGCATAAACTTTGGATGATATTGACGGATCCAGATCTCATTTATGGTTACTATTCTGTTGAAATTATGTCCAACTAAATTTAAAAATTCTTTACGGCTTGAAAGTAGTTGTTTGTCGAGTGGAGTGGGCATTTTTAGTACCCAACATGCACTAAATTTTTTCATGCTGAAATGTCTATGCACATTTTCACTCATATGTTCTTTGTTGAATTGCACTTCTTAAGCTGTCACAACAATTTCGCGACTATCAATATTTTATGGGCTGACTACGGTCATAGGGCTAAACTGTCCCTGTGGACATGCCATAGAATCTGTGGAAATAACTGGGGAACAAATCCCCAACAGATGTACTGGCTCTATATAGTGGTTATCAGACCAATGATAAGATATGGAGCCATAGTCTGGCTCATCTACAGAGACAAGCTTGTCTGATGATAACAGGAGCGATAAGCACCGCACCATCAGCCGCTCTGGGGGTCCTCCTTAATATTCCACCTCTTCACATATGGCTGGAGAGGGTGGCGAGGTGGACAACGTACAGATTAAAACAAACGGCCGACAGTATGCCAAAGGAAATCAGTCTGGGAGGGTCCAGACTCCTTGATGGCATTGAGGGTCATGGGATTCTGGGAATGGTCTCAGACTTGATGCCTACAAAGATCAGTAGAGATCTGTCTTTCAAGACCGTCCTCCCGGAAAGGGAGGACTGGGAACGAAATCAAACGACCCTATTGAGAGCTAATCTCTGCTGGTATGCTAACGGCTCCAAAACCAATATGGGAGTAGGAGCCGGTGCATATGGGGGCAACACCGATGCTAGACTATCAACTAGCCTCGGCAAGTACGCAACCATACACCAGGCAGAAGTGTATGCCATCGAGATGTGTGCAAGGGAAAGCATAGAAAACCAGTGCACACACAAATCGATAAAAAAGATATATACAGATAGCCAAGCTGCAATAAATGCTCTTGGTTCCTACCATTGCAACTCAAAAACGGTATGGAGTTGTAAATCTGCCCTCAACGAACTAGGCAGCTGTAATGAGGTGTCACTGGTCTGGATACCGAGCCACTCAGACCATGATGGCAATATTGCGGCCGACGCGCTTGCCTAGAGTGGTGCCCAGAGGGACTTTATCGGACCAGAACCGGTGCTGGGGATAACATCATGCACTGCAAAACACGCCTTAAAGACCTGGACAGAAAGAATGACAAGCCAGCAATGGCAAAATCTGCCAGGATTAGCTCACTCTAAGGCCTTCATAAATGGCATGTCTGAGTCAAGGGCTAAAAAAACTTCTAGAGTTAAACAGACAACAACTGAGTACTCTAGTCGGCCTGTATACAGGACACTGCCGCTTGCGTCACCACATGCACCGTATTGGGGTCAGTCAGGAGACAGAGTGCCGGCTATGTATGGAGAGTGACGACACCGCAGAGCACATACTGTGTTTCTGTCCGGCGGCGGACAGGACTAGACACTTGCTGTTTGGCAAGACAAAGCTTGCTCCAGAAGATCTGGATCAACTTTTGCCCACAAAGATTATCGACCTCTGCAGGAGGCTGGCTTTGTTGGGCGAAATATAGACAATTAGGCGTGAGTCACAATAGACCTTATGGTCGCTGTGGAGGGACTGGTATGGCCCACTCACATTCAAACCTAACCTAACCGTCATAGGTTACCCCGGATAGGGGTCATCTTCACAGCTCTTTTATCGTTGTTGAAATAAACGAGTATTTTTTAGCTATAATGTATGACGGTCCAGAATAAGCCACTTTGAATCAAAACAACCAACAACGTATTTGTTAGAAGTCTAATGTGCACTAATATGTGACTATATTTACGAAGCATATGCAAAGTAACCACTACCTTGAACAAATTACGAGGTTCTGCATTAACCACTGTCTGGTTTAGCACTAAGCGAGAAGCTACTGCGAATTCGAGCACGATGCGTGAAATGGAAATGCACAAAAAGTCATAAAATATTTCAGCCATCATTAATTTTTGCGAAGGTACTGTCCCATTATCTAGAGTTAAATAAGAAGTTTCACCAAGAGCTCAGTAAAAATTCATTTTTTCAATATATGTGTACAGGATGTCTGGAAATGATAAGCAACAAACTGGGGAGGTGATTCTACTCGAACAATTAATGATAATAATAATAATAACATTTATTAACGGAAATTCCTTTTTACATAGACAGTATTAACATTTTCCACAAACAAATATCCCAGAGAAATCCTGCACAGCTATTATAGTAATGCTAGGCTACTCTACAAAACATTGATCAGAACTGATGAGGTAATGCCAAGGTACTGTCAAAGGCAGGCCCTGCTCTATGGAACGTCTAGGAAGTGATGTGAGATCTTTAACCTGAATCTACTGAATTTATTATCAAAAAGTTCAGGTCTGCATTCACTTGATTGGGTGACCGAGCCATAAGTATGAGGGGACTATTCAATCCATAATTCCTGCTATGAAAATCTACCACAAATGTATCCTTTTATCTTGTTGCAGTCGTTTTAATTTTCAAGCCGATCTGACTGAGCAAATATGGGGAATCAATTTCACCGGAAATTATTTTAAAGAATAAGTGTAGGTCAGTTTGTATTCTTTGATTGGACAGTGTGGTTAAATTCAATCGCAACATAAGATCATTGTAGTCATATTTATAATCATTACAAGGAATCCCTAATGTATAAGCTGAGCATCTTAAAAATTTGAGCTGAACCTTTTCCAGCATCACAGAGTGAGCTTCATAGAAGGGGCTCCAAATGACAGAACCATATTCTAATGAAGAGTGCACTATTATGCTATATATCAGTTTAAATGAT
Organism: Tillus elongatus; assembly: GCA_964006375.1. Classification (NCBI taxonomy): domain Eukaryota; kingdom Metazoa; phylum Arthropoda; class Insecta; order Coleoptera; family Cleridae; genus Tillus; species Tillus elongatus. The sequence goes on along the minus strand of OZ023264.1, from coordinate 145,706,195 downwards.
GTGATTGAGAGATCAGATGATACTCTCTGTACATAACGCAAAAGCCTACGTGATTTCAGAGAAACATTTAGAATGTGTTGAGAGAAACTCAATTTGGTGTCAAATAAAATACCAAGATCTTTCACAGCAGATACATCGACGAGGTTTACTGAATTCATAGAATAAGTATGGTTAAAGACAGCGTGGTTTCTACTAAAAACCATAGAAAGACACTTTTCTAACTTTAAATCTAGGCAATTGACTGAACACCACCGAACAAGATTATCAATATCACTCTGCAACTCAAGGCAATCAATCAATTCACTCCTGACAACCCTGAAAACCTTTAGGTCGTCCGCAAATAAAAGGAACTGGGAAGAATTTAAGGCAATAATACAAATCAATAATAAATAGTTTAAAAATAAGGGGGCCACAGTGGCTGCCCTGTGGTACACCTGATAAGACCTCAACCGGGTTTGAAATGTGGTTCCTAATCTTAACAAACTGAGATCTGTTGACTAAAAAGCTACTAATCCACTCCAAAAGCTTGCCCCGTATACCATAAGCATTTACTTTTGTGATAAGCAACTTGTGATAAGCAACTTGTGATTAACCCGATCGAATGCTTTAGTGACATCAGTGTATATAGAGTGAACCTGATGACCACTCTCGAATGCATTTAGAATTACATTTTGATAGGACATCAGATTGGTTATCACCGAGCGTCCTTTCGTAAAACCACGTTGTTCAATATTGTTTTTACATGCCCAACTTAGACAGTCGCTGACTAAAGAATCCAGCATTTTAGGTAAAGTAGATTTCATGCAGATACCTCTGTAATTATTTATATCTTGGCTACAACCAGACTTGTGAAACGGTCTTAAATAACTAGTCTTCCAGAAGTCAGGAAATACACCCTGATTGAGGGACATGTTGAAAATTAAATATATGGGGAAACTAACAGAATAAATGCATTGCTTCAGAAGATAAGGTGGAATCCCATCAGGACCACTAGAGAGTTTACCCTTTAGTAATGATATTTTTGTGAAGACTTCACTTAGAGTTACATTAAGGGTTCTGACATCCGCTTCCATAAGATAATCAAGCTCAGGAACAGAACAGTAAGAGGAGTTATAAACTTCAGAGAAATTTTCAGAAAATAGATTTACTATGTCACTGGCTTCCCTTCTTTTTTATCACCAAGGTATATCTCCGCTGGATAATAGTCCTGACGATCTCTCTGTCTGGCATATTGCCAAACCGATCGAGGATCAGAGGCCAGATTTTCCTCAATCTTAGAGAGATGTAAAAGTCGACAATCTTCTGTCAAAAGTTCACACCAGGTACGCAGTTCAGAAAAACGCACGTAATCATCCCGCTGCGCTGTTGCTTTAAATATTTTGTGGGCAGCCTTCTTTCGGAATATACACCCCTTCAATTCATGACTGTACCAGTAAGGAAAGGAAGACCTGACAGTCTTCAGGGTCCTCAAGGGAATGAAAGTGTACATGGCAGAGTAAAGGATATCGTAGAACTGCTCCACTGCAACATTCACATCAGAACTGCTCAAATATGACTCCCAGTCCAGTCCACCAATGATATAAGGTGGTTAATTGCATCGTAGTTTCCCCTCTTAAAGTCATAGATCACCTCGTTTACAGGAAAAGAACACCCCTCCGAGAGTGACAATAAGTCAGATAGATACAAGTACCTATGACATTTTTTCTAAAACTCAAAAATAGCTGAGTTATAAGGGCTCTTTTTTATTTCAATCAATTTTTTTCATAAATTTTTTGTTAGTAAATCGTTTCTTTTCAAATATGGTACCCTTGTAAATAATGTAATTTTTTACTTATATGTCAAATTTGAAGCGAATCCCTTGAATACAAAGGGCCAAAACTGCTCTTGACCTGTAGATGACTCATGATTTTTTATTAGAGCATTTTTTAAAATTTTCAGTTGCACTTTTATTATTTTTTTAAATCTACAAAAAAAAAACGATCTCTTGTTTGGATTAAGATAAAATTAGCCATTTCTGATAGAAACGCTTTTAAAAATTACAGTACCCTTCTATTCGGACACCCTGTATAAGTTGAGCAAAAACATAATGGTGGGGAGGCTAGCACGCAAGTAGGCTACATTGGGTGCTTTGTGCCAACCTCCGCATCCAGCAACCATGCCCTATTCCTCCTCAGTTTCATAACCAAACCTCCTCGACCCTAAAGTAACGTAAGGCTAGATGTATTCTCACCATAATTAGAAACGCAGATCAGTTTTGCTCTAATTACAGCTTGTCATTGGTATACTAGATACAGTGAGGACACACCTATAAAGTAATACGGCTTAAGGTAGCCAGCTTCCCAGAACATTTTGAGTTGTAGGACAGGGTCGCCATCTCTGTGTGGAATGAGGTAGTATGTTGTCACGACAGCTTCAGTTAATACAACATGTTATAAATAGAGACTGTGTACAACTAACCAACAATATTAAAAATAGGGAAGAAAGTGGACCTGGGCTGACCATTTTTAAAGTTGATGGTTGGTTGTACACAGTTTCTATCTATAACATTTTGCGTGAACTGGAGCTGTCATGACAACATACTACCTGGTTCCGCACCGAGATGGCGACCCTATCGTACATCTCGCAATCTCAAGATAAAGGCCATGACGGCTTCTACTAAGCCTCTCTAGCCGCTGACCGATCTTCGGCGCTTCTTCATGGCTAATTAATCCACCTTGGGGCGTCGGAGATCGCTTTGCGAGGTCATTCGCCACCGCATTCCCTGCCATGCCACAGTGTTTTAAAACCCACACAAGCTGTACCTTCTTTGTCCTGTCTAGCCCGCAAGTCAGCGCACTCCTGAACCAGCATTGATTTAATTCTGGGCGTGCAAACTGCCCAGAGGTCCCCCTGGTTATCCGAGGAAATGTATACACATTCCTTGGGGCTTATTCTCACATCTAGGTAACTACAGACAGGATAGGGTATACCTGAATTTTGAGTGCCATGATCTATGTACCCAGAGCATAAACCTCATTCCCTGCCACACCACAGTGTCTCAAAACCCACACAAGCTGTACCTTCTTTGTCCTGTCTAGCCCGCAAGAGCGTCAGCACATTAATGAACCAGCATTGATTTAATTCTGGGCGTGCAAACCGCCCAAAGGGCCCCCTGGTTATCCAAGAAAATGTATACACATTCCTCGGGCCTCATTCTCACATCTAGGTAACTACAGACAGGATAAGGGTATACCTGAATTTTGAGTGCCGTGATCTATGTACCCAGAGCATAACTCTTGTGCACCCCCAGGCCATTGATGTTTCGAATCATAATAAACGTTGCAATGGATTTGGTTTTGTGTAGTAACATTACTCAAAAACATATGGGTATTTAGCCTTTGACTGAACAGTGACATTTATTTTTTATATTTTTAATATTGTAACAAAAATGAAAACATCTGTTTTTGTTCTTGCATACTTTGTTATTTAATTCTAATTACGGATTTATTTTTATACTGATTTTCAATAATAAAACTGAAAGGTGTGTGTTGGTCAAGTTAGACGTTTGTAAAATGTAAATGTATAATTAGTTTTTGTATATTACGGCTCAGGAAATTTTGTGCATATATTTGTATATCAATGTAGCTAAAAAAATAATAATAAAGTATGTGGCTAGTTTACATTATTGGGTGAATATAATCTCTACAAGAGATTGTAATCATTTGATATATAATGCTTATATGAATTTGTTGGCCGAAAAACCTGTTTTTTATATATTACATTGTTATTAGAAAAATTGTTAGCTGAAAAATTAATACTTACTGTTTTTATGCTTAGTGGAAAATTTTGCTTCTGAAATATAAATATTTCAACATTTTTCTATATTTATATTCTTTGTAGTGTTAGCACCTGCCTCCTTCCTATTTTATTTCAGGACATAGGATCTTAGGAGTAATGTCATAATTAGGCTTTATTGCATTTAACTATGCATGAGTAACGTTTATGACAGAACAATGTTAGCAAAGCTAGAGCTAGGTAAGGAGACTGGAATCTTTTAAAAAAAGCATGTAACAATAATTTAATAGACAAAAAATCCAACACAGTATACTCGATTATTAGAGCTAATGGAGGATCAGCAACACGGATAATACAAACATAATAATAATAATTATATATATATATATATATATATATATATATATATATATATATATATATATATATACAGGGTGGCGCATTGAAAACCAAACAGGCCGATTTGTGTACAGAGAAATTTTGTTTTTAAGAAACGCTGAAACACGTCAATTTTAATATTGAGGGGGACATGTTTTGACATAAAACTCAACCCCTTAAGGATGGTGATAACAACCCTTATATTTTAAATAGGGAACATGGGTCGAGTGTTACATCATTTGAAAGCTCTTTCTTTTCTGAATTCAGCACATTAATTTTTTTGGAACTTTTATTAACTCGTTTAAAAATTATTCCAGTTGGAGTTGCAAGAACGTTTTTCATTCATTGTGATAAGAAATGCACTAATTAGTCAAAACTAAAAAACAAAACCAAACGTTCAAAAATGTTTATTCAGTTAAGTAAGTGTTCAAATTGTTGACCACCAGCTTCCATGCAAAAGTACAAATGTTATTCAAAACGAGCTCTGACATTCTGGTGCATTTGTGGAGTTATTAGACGGCATTCTTCAACAATGCGTCGTCGTAATTCTTCCAGAGACTCCGGTTCTGTTTCGCAAATTCTACTCTTTAAATAGCCCCATAGAAAGAAGTCTAAAGGACTTAAATCTAGTGATCTAGGGGGCCACTCAATAGCACCTCTACGCCCAATCCATTGTCCTGGAAACTCTGTTCAAAAACTCCCTAACACATTGTGAAAAATGCGGAGGAGCTCCATCTTGTTGAAACACTAATTGATTTTCTTGATAGCGATCATCATTTTCAACAATGTCAATTAGTAGAGGGTAAACGATATCTACTAGTAACTCCAAATACGTTTCGCCACTCAAATTGCCATCAAGAAAAATTGGTCCGATTAAAGGGTCTCCAAAAATGCCAGTCCAGAGATTCAATTTCTGTGGAGTTGTGAGTGTGGACTTCGTGAAAATTTCTTGGATTATTATCTGCCCAATAACGACAATTATGACGATTGACTTTAGAGCTTAATAAAAACGTACACTCGTCTGAAAAACAGATATTGAACAGAAAGTTCCCGTTATCAGCTATTCGTGCAGTCATAACTTCACAAAACTCCAGCCGCCGATCAAAATCATCTTCATTCAGTTGTTGTACAAGACGAATTTTATGCGGGTGAAATTTATGATGCTTCAATATTCGCTGAATAGTTCTTCTTTTGATGTTTGAAACAGTGGCCAATTTTCTCGTGCTCAAAGTTGGGTCTGCAGCAATTTGTCCTAAAACTTCAATCTCAGTAGTCTCATTTCTAACCGGAAATTCACGTTCAGGATCCCGTTTTTTGTTGGCTATTGAACCACTTTGTCGAAACTTTGCAACTAACTCCAAAATGTATTTTCTGTTAACATGTCTGTTCGGATGTCGTTCATTAAAAAAATTTGCGGTACGGTTGGCACAGTCATTGTTTTTGAAAAAAAGAGTAATTATTTCAACTCTTTCTTTTACAGAATACACCATTGTGAAATTAATTTTCGGTAGTACTATCAAGTATCAAGCCGACTGATAAACTGAAATAATAAACCGCATTTCTCTCATTCCGATAAGAAATGTTCTGATAGTCAATTTTTTGTTTACAAAGTAACAAAACATTGACTATCAGAACATTTCTTATCAGAATGAGTGAAATGCGTTTTTGCGTCTTCAACTGTGAATAATTTTTAAACGAGTTGATAAAACTTCCAAAAAAATTTGTGTGCTGAATTCAGAAAAGAAAGACCTTTCAAATGATGTAACACTCGACCCATGCTCCCTATTTAAAATATAAGGGTTGTTATCACCACCCTTAAGGGGTTGATGTGACAAAGTTGAGTTTTATGTCAAAACATGTCCCCCTCAATATTAAAATTGACGTGTTTCAGCGTTTCTTAAAAAAATTATCTAGGCGCAAATCGGTCTGTTTCGTTTTCAATGCGCCACCCTCTATATATATATATATATATATATATATATATATATATATATATATATAGTAGAATACGGATTTAACGAGGAGTCAAGGGACCAACAATAATATCTCGTAAAAGCGGGATCTTGTTATATCAGAACCAAGAAGCAACTATAAAAAAAGATTGGTAGGTGCATACCTATATGTATACATAAAACAAAATCACATCACTGTATATACTGTACGTCATTGCTTAATCTAACTTTATACACATCATAAAAAGTAGTCTCTGATTTTCATTTGTACTGTCAGTTTTTTTTCTTTTTATTTTCCAAAAAGTTTTCTATGGAACTTAATAAACTTAGCTCATTCTCGGAGTTTGAGTCCCTCTCTAAAAATATTCTAAGCTGTGCGGCGGCATCTATGGCATCTTGTAGTGAAGCATTGGTGCGTTCGGGGCTTTCAGATTCCTCTGAATCGGAATCATCGCGTCCGGCACTTGTGCCAATTTCATAACCCAAGCATATTAGCTCAACAATAACATCTTCCGAAACGCTTAAATCAACGTTTTCATTTCTATCCTCAAAATGAAAACCAGTAAACGTCGCCGAAATTATCCAAGCTGGCATGTAATTATTTATTCCACGTATACAGAAAACTCTTCAGCCAGTTAAAAGCCCTGGTTCTCCAAATCCTGTGACAAGGTCAGACTTGAAAAGGTCAAAGCTCACAAAACGCTTCTACACAATCCCAGTCAAGAAAACCTTCAAGCATTTAACGACGCAAGAAACCGCTATGTATGCATTCTTTCTGAGGCAAAAAACTCGTTTAATAACCACATCAAAAACAAAGTTTTCTCAATCTCCAGCGGCAGCAAACCCTTCTGGACTCTTGCCAAATCTATTGGGAATAATTTCTGCTAAAGCTCGTTCCCACCCCTTGTTTCAGGGGAAGAAATTGTTTCTACCGCCCTGGGCCAGGCTGAACTTTTTGCCTCATTGTTCGCCAGCAATTCTACTATCAGCCCACCTCCAAATGCTCAACCACCAACAAACCCCATGTCGCGCATAAAATGACAGATATAATTTTCAAAACTAAAAATATACGAAAGATGCTCTCTTCTCTTAATACCAGGAAAGCCTCTGGCCTTGACGAAATCCAAGCAATTGTTCTCAAAAAATGCGCACTAGAACTTGCTCCTGTCCTAAGTCGTCTGTTTCAGACATCTTATAATAGAGGCATATTCCCTAGTATCTGGAAAACTGCTCGAGTACAACCCATCCCCAAAAAAGGATCCAAAGCGCTTCCTAGCACCTATTTCTTTCCTTTCAGTCGTCTCTGAAGTGATGCAAAAGTATATAAACACCGAATTACTAAAATTTCTTGAAAAACACAGTCTAATCAACTACAGGCAGTATGGATTCCATCAGCGCAGATCAACTGCCGACCTCCTTTCCTTTGTCACCCATTCTTGGAACAAGTCTATGGAACTACACGGTGAATCCCAGATTGTCGCTCTAAACATATCCAAAGCATTCGACCAGGTCTGGCAAGCAGCGCTGCTTAATAAACTTCCGGCCTATGGCCTACCACCAAAACTCTGTACCTGGACAGCAAATTTCCTCTCCAACAGGAGCATTTCTGTTGTTGTGGATTGCCATTCCTCTAAACTGTATCCAATTAATGCAGGAGTCCCTCAAGGTTCATCTTTAGCCCCTACTTTGTTTCTTCTCCACAGCAATGACCTCCTCTCTAGCACATCCAACGCAATTCATAGTTACACGGACGACAGCACCCTCCACTCAAATATACAATATTCTAAGCCTGTCTCTTCAGCCCAATTAGATGAGGATCGCAGGCTCATGGAGGGTTCTGTCTCTGTGGATCTCCAAAGAATATTGGACAGGGGAAGTAGAAATCTTGTACAATTCAACCCCATCAAATCTCAGTATTGTCTTCTATCTTATAAGTGATACACCAGCCCTAGACCCATCACAATGAACAACCAAGTTATTCAAAGTAATGAATCTTTTTCTCTTGTTGGCATTTCTGTGGATCGAAATCTCAATTGGCACCAACATGTCACATAAATTGCAGAATCCTCTTCCGGGCTCGCAAATACTTTTCACCAGCTAATCTCTATACCTTATATACTTCACAAATAAGGCCAAACCTCGAATACTGCTCCCAGATCTGGGGTGCCCCTGCCGCTTCTACGCTCGTTATCCTGGACTCCATTAAGAAGAGAGCTATACGTCTCATCGGTGACCCTACCCTTTTACTTTCGCACATCTCTGTATCCCAATAATAATGTGAATGGGCCAGCGTAATAATTAACTTGCTAAAACCGAAATCGCCTAAAAAGTGGTCTCATTAAATAAGAAACATTTTAGCATTGTCTCTTACAGAAGTTCATTCAAATCACCAAAATTTGCTCGTTAAATGAGAAGTTTGTTAAATCTGCAACTCGTAAAACCGGGATCCTACTGTATATACATACATACAGTGTTTAACAGCTGTCTTTCTTAGAAAATGTTTATCTTGTTCCTTTCTGCTGTGCCGCCCATGCAATCTAAAATGAGATCAAATGTGAAAGGATAGGGGCAATTAAATTTTGACCTTAACATAAACATTTCCGAAAATGGATCCTTGTCACTGTTCCTATTTTAGTGACATGTTTAGAGATAAATCAGAACAGGGTAAGCAATCTATGATGCACAATAAGCCAAATGTTGCAGTGCTATCGGGGCGGCAAGGCCCGGACTAGTCCTGAGGGAGAAAAAAAAACAATATGTGACAGTTCATTCTGCTTCTACATACATACTACTACACTACAGGTTCTAAAGAATTTCACAGTTTTATTTTTATGATTTGTACGTAGGAATTATAATATGCAGATCCGTGCTTACATGGTTGTTTTTATTAGCCATATTTATTATATTTGTGCGAGAGAAAACGAAAAAAATTAAATTTTGATTTGAAACTCTGATCAATTTCTCAGCACGGATAATCCGCAAACTGGATCATCCACACACACACAGTCTTTCCTGTTCTGGTCATTGATGGTATAGAAATGTGCCAGCCTATAGAGGATTCTTATAAACAGAAATGGAAGATGAAAATATTAATATTTCCTTAGTTTTTCTGAAAATAAAAAAACTGTTAAAAATATTTACTACACCAAAATAGGACATGTTAGTATGTCATACAAAGTTTGTCTGGTAAATATGAAGCTATTTTCAAAAAAATATATACAAATATACTGACAGTGATTTGACCAATATACTTTGGTACATATTGGGTATCAATGAGATTACTGACAAAGCAGCCATTTCCTTATGAATAGAGATATTTTGAAATTTTGAAGAGACGACCTTGTTGATGCAGATGCAGAAACTTGCTTTGTGTCAGTGGAGACACCCTTTCTCCCTAATTCCCCAGCCCCGGGTAGCTTATTTGTAAGGTATTTCCTCTGAAACAAAATCCTTAACGGACAGATAATGTTATTCGGTAATTATAGAAAGTAAGTAAAAGAATATTTAAGCTTTAACTGCATAAACAATCGTAACTTAATATTAGGTCCCAACAGTTTTCTTTGTACAAGTTATGGTGAAATTGCAATAGCATAGAAAATGTTATGTTATGTATCATCTATGTAGTCATATCCCAAGCAACAAATTAAGGCATGTTAACCAGCACTCGAGTCCAAATAACCTAACCAAGTTGTAATTTAGTAATAATTAACCAAAATGTTGCCTTGATTGTCATAATGACTACAAATTTGGAAATGCGGCTCCGAACTAGCTTATTTTTGACTATTAAAATTACTCCAAAGTCAGTAACTTACAAGTAACTAAATTGGGAAAAAATTGATTAAATTTTACTCATAAAATATACTTGAATATACTTTTGTGTTTCAATTCCAGAGTTGGTAATTTTTAGGTCGAAGTGTGCCCTAAATTGGACTGAAAATCGACTACCCAGCCCAGATAACTGAAATACCTACTTTAAGGTAATTTATTACCTAATATTAACCTGCAATATGTCTCTGTGGTATAGTAAATTGGAGGTCTTCTTATGAAGTCCAGCTTACATATATATTACCAATTTCAGTGCAATACAGCACAGGAAATATTTTGGGCACTGAGCTAACCTAAAATGGCTTTCTGATCGGCTATAAAGTCATAATTACTGCAGAAATGGTCTTCCAAGTCAAATTGTCTACCTTCAAGTTGAAAATACCCATAAAATCTGACTTGAAATAAAAATTGTCCTCAAAGTTCAAAGTGTACAGCAGTGAAATACATTTGTGAATCTTAAAGGTGTGTCAGTTGATAAACTTCATCAATAAAAGTTTATTCTTGTTGTGAATGTGCGTGCACCAGTAACAAATATAGTGTTACAATGCCCCCTTTGAAACCAATAAAAGTTTACAGACATACTACAAATTATTATAGAGTAGGAAAGAATGCTTGTATTCAGTTCGCTTCATATTAATAATTATTATTTCGATAATGTTCTCTGTGTAAATCCTAAAAAACTATGACAACTTGATTGGCTACTACTACTAGGTATATGAAAGTAAAACTGAATTTCAATTATATGCTGGTATCAAATCATCACGTTTCCCTCTTCAATATAATACATCCCTTTTCATGCCAAATGGAGTAAAGCATTGGCAACACAGTCAGCTGTCATGTTTATGTTAATTTACTTATTTTATTTTCTTTCTATTTTCTATTAATGTCTATATATTATGGAATCAAATACCAAAAGCGCTGTATAATCATTCCTATATGTCTCTCGGCTGTGCATGGATATAAGTAATATATATTTTTATATGTTTCATTTTTAATAAATTCAAACAAAATTCGTTTACCATATAGTTAAAATTCCCATAATAGGACAAAATGCCTTCAAAGTTTGGTTAGTTTGCCTTGTCGTTAGGGATTGTGACTTATAGGTTAAAAAAAATAGGGCAAAATTAACTTTCAGGTCAATAATGTTAGAAGGGCAGCCATATTAATTTAATTTTGTGGTATCCATCTTGATTGTATTGGAAAATGAAAAATAATTTTTGTTGAATAAAGTGTAATCAAATTTTAGTTCGAAAAAAACATTAAATAATACTTGTATACCATGACGACAGGATAGTTTTGTGTTGTTTACATCACCAATCCTACAAAATCAGAATTTCAAGAATTTTGAATAATTTTTTATTTTCACTAATCTTATCTTTTACACGGGCGCTCGAATTTTATCGCAGTATCATCATCATGTTAACATAAAAAACATAACCGCAGTGGTTTTTTTCTTTATACAGTGCGAATCTCCTTTATCATTGTTCCAAATATTTAAAGTAAGTTCTTTGATCATTCAAGATGTCATTTTTTAACAAAGATGGACAATATCTCTACTACTCTACTGTTTGTTTATACATACATAACCACAGATCCTACAGAACTGAATAATGTCACATGCGTAGTTCGTTGTTAAGAACGTCATGACACTCGGTGCCTAGATGTCAGATTCAAGTAAAGCGTAGCACATATTTACCAATATATTACGTTCATTGGCCCAATGTTGAATGAAAATGCCCTAAATATAACTAAAACGCCTTGCTGGACCTATTATCGACTTCCATATTACTTTGACTTTATTCCCCACATTGGTAATATACACTTGAATTTTACTTGAAAATGACCTGTGGTGATTTGGTCGCCGACCTATTGGTAGGGCGATTTTACGTCAATTTGACTTTAAATGTTGCTTAGGATAATTCATGTTTAAAATAATTAAATAAAAAAATGACTAGCTTTTCAGATTTGTTAGGTAGGAATTAAAACGGTTATAATTTCTAATGCACCACTTCTAGACCTGGTGTGTGAAAAAGCTGTGCTAGTGTGTGTTCTGTGTAGTTAGAATAGTTAATAAACGGTGAAGAGTAGACTTTCGAAACCCCCTCAATTGTTTAAGCTACGAAAAAAAGTAAAATTTTGCTTCTACAAACTTATTGTTTTGTTTACAGAAAATATAGGAAAATGCATAACAGCACGCCTAGAACTTAATATATCTCGTATTGAAGAATTTATATTTTTATGTCTTTATCTTAATTTTTAGACCCATCTCTAAGGAAAATCCGCCGATAATTGTACTGCCAAATTTTCACATTCACATTCTCAGAATGTGAATGTCAAAGAAGAAAAACACCAAGACTATGACTGCAGAGGTCACTTTAGCACATCACAACATTGGTTTATAATTTGTAGCACTGGTAGTGTTTTACAAGAAAAATCCCCTATGTACGTATAAGAAGATCTGTGAACAAGAAGACATTGTCTACTTTATGTTAATATTAAACATATTTCTAGGTTTGTCTTACAGATATTTATTTATACTTTATGTATATGTATATATATATATATATATATATATATATATATATATATATATATATATATATATATATATATATATATATATATATATACTAAAAGAACGTGTGTTACTAAGCAATTGTGTTTTTTAAAATTATTATAGAGTTGCCCGTAAATGATGAGCAAAAAACTTGGGGGGTGATTCTACTCAAACATCAAATGCCACCAGTGTTAATTTTTTTGTTACTGAATCTGTTCTTTTCAAATGTGGCATGCTTGTAATCAATGACTGAGTTCAGGCGCCAACCGCTGCATTTAACGTTTGTCATTCTGCTTGGACAAATCGGCAACAGTTGAGTTACAGCATAAACTCAGCGGGACTGGTGAACGCATACCTTGACACAAATATTCAACTGTTGGCGTCTGGAAAACTAGACCATTGTTATTTTGTAGCTTAATGTCAAATTTGACGTGAATCCGCTAAAGTCGAAACTACCCTTGACCTGTAAATGGCATAAGACATAACTTTTTTGCTCAGTCATCCTTTTAAATTTTGACAGCACATTATTAAGGAGAGTCGAAAAATGTACAAAAATGTTCCTTTTATTGCATCGCGACAAAAGGAGCTGTTCTCAAGAACAACTCTTTTCAAAATTCTTTCACCGAATGAATACAAAGTCACATCACATTTTCAATATTAACAAAACCTTTTTTGGGAACAAAGTTTGATAACTTATAATACTACAAATAACACTAAAATGGAGTTTAATTCGTTTCATCCTAAGAAACTGTAGGCCTTTTAGCAATAACTTGGCGCTCAAAACATTATATATGCCTTTTGTTAGATCATGTCCTGAGTATGGCTTTTTGGCATATTCACAGTATTATAAAAACATGATTGAGGCACTAGAAAAAGTTCAGAGAACATTTCTTAAATGCAGACAAGATGGTGTTTATCATGTGCAGGGATGTGGCCACTCTCAATTGCTCTCTGATTTTGAAATGCAGAGTCTATGCCTTTGATGTCTTCTCTGAGTAGGTAGGTAAAACAAAATATCGAGAAGTTATGTAAGATAAAAACTGTTTATTCTAATGCAAAGACAAGAATGCTATGTCTACATTTTAGGTTAATAATTACAATACAGTAGGCTTCCAATTATCCGGAACATGATCATCTGAAGCACCTCTCAAAGAACACTTTTTTTTCGAGCATCTATACTAGAAGTTGAGGCCTTCTTGAAAACAATTGGACAATCCAAGGAATGCTCTATTATTCGTCGACAATGCTCGACCACATTCAGTTGCTAGTAAGCTAATAGATGAAAACATCAAAGTAATTTTCTTACCTCCGAATGTAACTTCATTTATCCAGCACATGGACAAGGTGTCCTGGAATACTTGAAGCAAAATATCGAAGATCTCTAGTAGAAGGTATTCCAGAATGTATGGACAGTTGTGAGGAACTGACTCGATGCATAAGGAAAATTAACTTGAAAGATGTCTACAGAGTCACAGAAACTTGGAATAAAGTGAACATCTAAAGATCGTGGACAAAAATGATTGATCCCCAATTTCATCCTGAAGACTTTTGTTGGATAGTGATCCTAAAGAAGGGGAAGAAACAAGACTCCTTGAACTTATGCAGATGTGTAGTAAAAAGTATTCTGGAATGTATGGACAGTTCTGAGGAACTGACTATGCTCAAGGAAAACTTGTTGATGTTTTTTTTTAACAAAATGTAGCTGCAATGGTCTTCTTTGTTAACAGTTAATAAGATTGCAAAAAGATGTAAATGATTTTGGATATATACAGGGTGAAACCCAGCGCTGCATTTTACCCTAATTTTTTTACCTGTAGAAAAATATAGGCATGAGATATTATATCTTTGGACGGGGTATTGAAGCCTTATCTTTAAATTTCTTCTGAAACTCTGCAGACAGATGATTTTTCACGAGCTGTTGCTAAATGAAGATAGCCATAGTATACACTTTATTGCAAATGTTTTGGACAGAGCCAGGAGTACTGTTCAATACGCTATCAGTCACTTTTGCACAACTGGTGAGTACACTCGATGCTTAAAATCAAGGAGACCATGAGGTACAAACCATCGAGATGATAATTTTGTTAACTTAAATGCTTTAAGAGACCGCCGAGCTACATCAACTGTTATTAGTCGTCGACTGGAAATTGTGCGTGATGAAATGGACATCCAACAATTAAATTGGCCGACACGTAGCCCTGATCTAAGCTCGATCGAGCATGTGTGGGACATGTTAGGGAGGCTTATTCGCAATCGTGGACCAGAAACAATTTCGGATCTTCGCACAGCATTTATTGCAGAATGGGAAACCATTCCTCAAAGGGCAATCACCAGTGGTGTTGAAAGCCCGCCACGACACATGGCAGCGATGATCAGGAGGAAATACACGATATTAGTCTAAGTCAATTTTTTGGTTCATTTAATTTCAAATTGCCCACATACAGGCCAGGGTTGGCTTCTATAGTAAAATTGTACACATTTCTTTAAAATATTGTAATCTACTTGCCGTTGCAAGCAAGATAATTTGAAATAATGACAAAATAATTAACAAGATATTATTCAAGTTAGCTACCAGACGAAGTTGAAATTTACTAAACTGTTTAGTGGACTGTATATTTACGTTGATTAATGATTCCTGAGTCTTGGGGTCTTCTTCTTTCAAGGCCGGCCGCCTTTATGATCACAAAACAGTCAAACAAAATATTTAGGGGAACAAGAAAGTAGTAGGAGCTTGTGCACTGTAGACTGGCGCTAAAGAAGTGGTAGAGAGCAAGCAAACTATCACAAATTACAAATCTCTCCCCCACCCATCTCTGTAACGATGACAACCTAACGGGCAAGCAATCCCCAAATGTCTGGCTGCAATTTCAAATTTAAACGTATAAGCTTGCATTAACATTTCTTGATAATATAGATGTCGACATGATGTAAAAAACGAAATGTTAAGGAAGTAGTGGTAGTAGCAGTGGTGGGGAGGCCAACGCCAAGCAAGTAGGCCACAATGGGCCCTTTTTGCCAAACCCAGCAACCATGCTCTACTCTTCCTCGGTTCCGACACCAAACCGCCTCGACCTCGAGATGAAGGCCGTGACGGTCTTCAATTGGACGGTACTTACCTGATTCCTCTGCAGAGTCCTCTATCCGAACAATTCTGCTCGAAGACTCCCAAAAGCCTCGCATTCACACAGGTAGTGGTAGGACGTTTCTTCATCTTCGCCGCATTCCTGGCAAATGGGACCCCTCTCTAAGCCTATCAATGTGAGGTGTCTTCTAAGGGCGTAGTGGCCTGTCAGCACCCCAAGGATGCGGCGAAGCGTATATCGACTCCTTCCGAGTAGCCAGACAGCTTTATCTCTGTCCGGCCCCTCCACGAAGTCCCTCGCCTGCCTGCAGCCACCAACCGACCCCCAATGCCTCTCCATTGCTTCCTCGGTCCACCTGTCTAAGGCGACAGAGATGGTCTCCTACTTATGCCTATTGCAGGCTCCGGTCCACAGAACGGCCGCCGGGAACCGAGTCTTGCGAGATTATTCGCCACCTCATTCCCCGCTACGCTACAGTGTCCCGGAACCCACAGCAGTTGCACCTCCTTCGTCCTGGCTAGTCCACTGAAGGCGTCAGCGCACTCCTGAACCAGTGTTGACCTGATTCTGGCCGCGCAGACTGCCCGGAGGACCGCCTGGCTATCCGAGCAGATGTACACACATTTCTCGGGACTCCTCTTCACATCCTGTCTATTGGCCACAGACAGGATAGCATACACCTCTGTTTCGAATGTCGTGGTATATGCGCCAGAGCATAGCTCTCGCACATCCCCAGGCCCTCGATGTATATTCCTGCCCCGGAGGATTGTTGGTCCTCCAGCCGCGATCCGTCGGTGAAACAGACCAGGCTTGCGGGCTGGAATGCAACCTCATTTTCCCTCCACTGATCCCTACTGGGGATCCTAAGGGTGTATGGCCTAGTCAACCTAATATCGTCCTCGGCATCCCGCACCATTATGGCGAAAATCGGAATTTCCTTTTCCACCTCCTTGGCGACTCTTGCATGCCCTATTACTGCTCCCTCTCCGCACCAGTTTCCTGAGTCTCGCATTCTAAGATGCGACGCCATAAGTCTCCCTTCTGATGCAGATGGGAAGCGGTGGCAGCATCAACAGGACCTCTAGCGAGGCTGAGGGTGTCGTCCTCATAGCGCCTGTGATACCCAGGATTGCCAGCCTTTGGAGTTTGACCAGCTTCCTGCTGGTAGTTTGGTTC